>SZWC01026329.1:0-25000 GCA_023375785.1 Penium margaritaceum
GAGGAGGGCGTGAGATGAGAGGGAGGTAGCCAACAGAGTGGGGAGAAGAGGGTGGAAGGGTGGACAGAGGATGTTGGGGGAGGGGGGTCGAGAGGGGGGGGGGGAGAGGGATGGGTGAAGGGGGTAGACGGACAGGGGATGGAGGTGATTGACAGGGAGGGTTGGGAGAAAAGACAGTGAGGGAGAGAAAGAGGGATGGGAGGGATCAAGGGAAAAGGAAGAGGATGGGAGCGAGGGAAAAAGAGGGAGGAGGGGGAACAAAAAATAGGGAAAGGAGGAGGAAGAAGGGGGCAAGGGCAAAGGGAGGGGAAGGTGGGAGAAAGGGAGAGGAGGCGAGGAGACTGAAGTGAGGGAGAAGGAAGGCGGAGGTGGGAGGAAGAGCGAGAGGGAGGGGGAAGGGATGAAGTGATGGAGGAGGGGAGCAGAGAGGTGGGAGGAAGAGAGAGAGAGAGAGAGAGAGAGAGAGAGAGAGAGAGGAGGTGGGAGAGGAGGTTAGGGGGAGGAGCAGGTGGTATGCGTCAATGGATACCACAAGGGGTCAAGGCTGTTTGGCGTGCACTAGAGATGCCAGGGTCGTGGACATCAACGCCACAACAAGCCAAACACAAAACAAAAACCAAAAAAAAATGCCTCAAAACACTTGAAGCGTTGGAGACGCCCGCCAGAAGATGGGCCAAGTAAACGCCCATCAGAGGTCACAAGAATGACCGCAAGGGACGGGCCAAGGGAATGCAACAAAGAGCGATAGGCCTGTCAACAAAAGTCAACCAAGACGGGATGAGTGGAGGAATAATCTTTCACAATGGACGGACACAAAAGGAGGTTTGGGATCCAGAAGCCGGAATGGGAAAAAGTGGAAGGAGGTTCATGATCGAGAAGGTGGAGAGTTGGCTCGATGCCATGTTGAAGACATATTATATGTGAAGAGATGGAGAAGGGAAAATGTTGAATATTTAGATTAAGGAGTAAGATTAAGATGGCCGGAAGACAATGGCTTTCGGACTTGTAAGAGTTTCCCTTCCAGCCTAGACATCCTGACATCTCACCCAGTGTAATCCGCACCCAGGCGATCTCCCCGTAAACTCATTGGTCACTGGATTGACCAATGAGTTCATGACAAAGGACTTGGTTTGAATTTTTCAGATTCTTGTCCTTGTGGCTTCAAGATTATAACATGAGAAGGAAGAAAACAGTGAAGTGGATTCTGGTATCCTTCAGATGCTTGTCAATTCCTTGCTTTGGTCCACTTGTGCCTTTGCGAGTGCCTCACGTGTCTCATCTTAGATGTTGCAAAATTCTCGCTACTAGATGTCCACTTTGAGTGTGTTTCATGAACCTTACAAGCCTTTTGTCGTTGTAGTTGGATTGTAACAAACCTCCAAACAAAGAAATTGACCATCTCTTTGGAGGCCATGGAGTTGTATGCAAGCTTGGTGGTTGGTAGCTTGACCACCAAGTTAGTGTCATGTGGCTCAAGTTAGTGTCATGGGTTTGGAGTTTTTTCTTGAGTGTCTGATTGATCCACTTGGTCTTTCTCTCAGTTTGAGGACAGAAAGATGTTCATAGCTAGATTCGATTGTTGTATCAAGTCATCAACTCATACCAAAACCAATATGTCAATCTCCCATTTTGGTTGCTGGTGATGACATGTCGCATAGTTGGATGAAATTGTTTACGAACAGCCATGTTGCGCCCTTGACAGCAACCACTGTCATTGTGATGAGAAAACCCGACATGAAGTCCATGGAGATGTTGACCCATACTTCCTTTAGCATTGGTAGTGGTTACAACAAACCCGTAAATATGGTTTATCTCATATCATGACGTTGGCACACGTTGCACAAATTTTAGTAGTTTGCAGTGTCACTTTGCATCTTGTCCCACCTGTAGCACTTCACGAGTTTCTCTATTATTTTGTCCCTGCCAAGGTTTCCACTAAGGTCGATGTCACGGCACTGCTCCCATAGTATCCTTAAAAGTTCTTAGCTTGGTCATATGGCGACCTGGTGAGTGAATAATAGACACCAACGTGGAGCATTGAACAAGAACTTTGTTTCTTACTACCCACTGATCTGTTCATAGGTTATTCAAATAGTCACTCAAGTCAGTGGTATTGCTCAACATTTAATGCTTGCTCTGAGCCATCACTATTGTCTGCCAACTAAGAGCACCTGCTGGATTTGTTTTCTGAAGATGGTAATCGATGTTGTAGTCAAACTTGGACTCAAGGAACTCCGTCCCTTGAGTTTGTTGATACCTGATAGTTTTCTTGTTATTTGTTTATTTGAGGGCATGGTAGATGGTACAGAATCTACATCAGTGGCATTCCATATATCACCGCCATATCTAGAAAGCATACACAACCATCGACATTTCCTTTTTGTACTAGTAGTTCAGTCCTGGCATACACACTCTTTGGGTCTGTGGTCATGATTTACTCCATTGTTGAATCCGTAAATTGTAAGACTGTCACTAGAGTCAATGGATGTCTCAAAGAGCTGGATGCTTCTTGATTGATGCCGCCCCCATACCACTTTGTGGTTTTACGAGTGAGATCTAAGAGAGGCGCAGATTAATTGGTATGATCATGTACGGAGGTGTGGTAGAAGCTGCAGAATAAAAAAAAAAACAGTTCAATTTCCTAAATATTGGTGGTTGTTGGCCAATCAGCAACTGTTGCCACCTTTTTGGCTCCACCATGACCCTTTCATTTCCAATGATGTAACCCAAAGTCTTGATTGAATGGTGACCAAAGTTGCATTTTCAAAGGTTTCCATTGTACTCCTTCGGCATAAAGTTATGGAACAGGATGATGTCAAGGCGGTCAATGACGAAGTCAGTGAGGTGCTTCCAACATATATTCATTCCAACTCTGAACTTCAAGGGTATTCACGCGTCCTAACAGCATGAATATGCATTTCAACTGCTTGTAGCCAATAAAAAACACCATCTTCTTGATGTCTTTATCTGACATGCTGACTTGGTGATAGTTGCTCCATAGGTAGATTTTGTGAAACTAAGCTCCTCAGAGTTGGCAAAAAACCTTCTACTAGGTTTCAAAAGAAGGTACCAATTATTAACAGTGATTTCATTCAATACACAGTAATCCACGCTTCTGTTTGTTTTGCCAGGACTGCTTATGACAACGTGTATGGGCAGATAAAACCCTTCCAAATCACCTTGTCTAGTAGTAGTTACAGCTCATTCAGCCCACGGTCACTCATCTGATAGTCTCCTTGGCCACTGGTCTGCTTCGCATATTCAATTTGATTTGGTGGTGGATTCTATATTATGAATATAGTTACCGGGGTGGTTAAATGGGAATCCATGTGCACTCTTCAATAAGCGACGTAAAAGCCTCCGGTATCATCACACACTTTGCCTGTATCGAGGCAATGACATTGTTGAATCTGTTGTGTCATTTGTCACAAATTTTCCTTCCTCACCTGGCTCCACATGGATTATCTTTGCATGGTCTCCTTTCCACATATCATCATCATGTACTGTTTGGTAGTGGTCGTACAACTTCATATGCTGCAACTCGTTACTACTGTTGCACTGCAGGCCGCTCGGTCACAACCAGGTTTTGTGCTTTGTCACTAATGTTGACAGAAACTGCTCCGCTAGTCCAGTCAACCTGAGGATTTTGCCGTTATATGAAACCCTTTTTGAGGATGGCTGCATGTACATTGTAAAAGTACTTAAAATAGTTATATCCTGCAGTTCTCCTAATTTCCAGTGAGAATGGCTCACAAAGTTTCCATATTTGAAGTCTTTCTCGAAGAATCTTCCCTCGGACACTCCTGGATTAGTCTTCACGCCGAGATTCTAAACCAGCTCATTGTTGATACATTTATGAGAGGATCTCCATCAAATAGTGCCAGTGTAATGTCAAAGTTTTTACAACCCCTCGGTTGCACCCGAAGCAGTTATCATCTGTTGGTTATTCTCAAATCTCTTGTGAGGCTTTGCATTCTCAAGAATCCTTGTCAGCAGCGTTGTGAACCATTCAGATGGGTTATCGGTTGCTGGAACATTGTTTTCTTAAAGAAAGGAACTTCACCATCTACTCTTGTCCTGTGTACTTGATTGAATCCTCTAACCTTCAATATGGCTTTCTCCCTTCTTGGTCAGTTATGTGCGCTCACAATAACTACTCGAGATGTGTTTTACTTTCCCTCAAGTTCAACATAGACTTTGGTCCTACCAATTGATGACATCAACGTCCATCAGGTGGATGCCCACTATGAATGGTGCCCTTAGCTAGCTATTGGATTCTCACATCTGAGTATTGTAGTCAGTTCTATCAATCTGGTCACTTGCTAAACTCTTTTGCGAAAAAAGGTTTTTCCGAAAGCCAAACATTGTAATTGTTTGTTGGATGCTGCGCTTGATGTCCTTTTTGTAGAAAAAGAGCTCATTGGGGATTATGTCATTGCTTGGGATGTTGTTGTGAATAATTTAGGTCCATTTCTCCATGCTGGATTTCAGAGGGCCATCATAGCTTGAACTATGCATCAGGAATCTTGTTCATCTTTCCGAAACGTGGACCGATGACACATACGAATTTGTTCAAGTTGGCAGGTGCGATCAAAACTGCACCCTCTTCACACTGGGTTGTTGGATCAAATGGTTGATCAGGCCCTCATGTGTCGACAGTTTTTGGTCTAGGTCATCATTGATCTTTTCTTGATGGCTTGTGTTTCCAGTCGTCGCTCCACGTGTTTGTTCCAATGGCCATGATGGTGGCACGTGGTTTTCTAAGCCCTTCCTTGGATTTTTCACCAGAGTGTTTGTCTGATGCCAGTAGTAGGATAGCCTGCTATGTCCATTACTCGTACTGCTTAGGCTGCTCAGAGTGTTTCATAGATCATGTTCTACCGCCCCTATCGCTATTTGTTACAAGTCTCACTCGCTCCCCTCATCATCGCGACTGCAAGGTCTATAAAATTCTGTACAATGCAGATACACAAAAGAGATTTGTGAGGTTGTCACATAGAAGATTGCCAGTAGACGTTGTAGAGTGAAAGAGGATATGTAGGAATGGGAAACGTTATTGAATCATGAATGAAAGTTATTCTACTTTGATGATAAGGTGTGGAACTATTGAGCACATCTTTATGATTACAAAAACAACAATGAAGCATAACCGGGGCCTTGGATGCTTGAGTTGAGAGTCAAATACATAGCTCCATCATGCATGGCACATTCAAGAAACTCCAATGCTAAGTTGAGGGATTCCAAGAACATCGAGGCTCATCTTTATGAAATTCTAGCACCATCAAGAAGTCACTCAACCAGTGTTAAAATAACAACATGGGTTATATCATTCTCTTGACCATTTTAAGAAGTAGTCAAACTTGAAACACTGGAACACTAGAGTTTGGAAAATTGGCCAAAATGCCCATGGCCAATTAGTGTTAACAATGTTACAAACAAAAGATTGAATATACTTCCAATGTGGGATCTTGTTGCAAGCAACTTATCATCGGTTATCTTCCATGTGTCAAAGCTATCTCATGAATCGCAGTATGGTGTACCCGTTGACAAATGCCTGTTAGGGATTCTGAACAAGAAAAATTACTGGTTTGTGATATTGATAGGGACATACCGGTTGGGCGTGCACATCAAGCAAGGTCTCTTCATGAGTTACTAAACAAGCTATAATGCCAGTATTTCTAATCAAAATTAGATGCCTCAAACAAACAGTCTACCTACAGATAAATGAAAGGACACCTCGCCAAAAGGCCTACATGGGGCTCCATTACACCACCCACATAAACAATAGCTGCTCATTGTGCACAATCCATTGTAAAGACGGACTGGGACCAGTTGACACAAAGCAACCCCCTGTCCTCTTGGGTACCAGATCCTGTAGATATATCCAACTTATGCTAGATTATAGACTGTAGGATTCCCTCAGCCCGTCCATTGAACTTAGTGGATAATGGGAGCCATGGAAGTCAAGTGCACTAGTCTTCACTCTGTGGCTTTGGGGGGAATGTTTAAGACAAATTACATTATTGATTTTTCACATTGTGTTATTGGGAGCATGTTGAAGACGTGCTACCTGATTCCTTTTTGTGCATAACTTTCTGCCTTGAAGGAAATAAAGGAAAGGATGATAGTAGTCATGCATGCGTTCAATACATGGTGGTGCTACATGGGAATCTGACAATATATTTTCCGTACTGATTGCCATGTACCAAAATATCTCAAGACTAGCCAAATCTAAGTCATCAATAAACTTTATGGATGGAGCTCCTCAAGTCAATTTTGATCACAATATCAAGAACACACTTGGGAACAAAAACTAGCGGATGCTCCGAGTCAGCCGCTAGATCCAATGGCTGATACCCGCACGCTACATGGTGAACAAGACATGTACCTTGCAATGCTGTTTGTGATAGGTTACGGGGAGTTCGGTGGGTACGAAGACAATTATTGGTTTGATGAACCAAATTGGAAACGGCGATTCAATCACCACGGTGTCAAACATCGTTGCGACAAGTTGTGTTGCATGCTATTGCAAGAGTTCCACCATACCGTTTTGCGTGGATAATTTTGTGAGGAATGGACATTAAAAAACTCTTGAAGAAGTAATTATAGGATAAAATGTGAGGTGATGTCACAAAGTACTGCAAGACGTGCGACACATGTCAACACCAGAAGTCAAGATGGACCAAGCCGTTGTGTTCTATTTAAGAACTACCGTTACCATGGTCGGACATCTCAATGGAATTTATGTAGGCTTATCCATCACAACGGAGTGGTGTAGAAAAATCCTCATTGTGGTCCACTGGTTCTCAAAGATGTCGTAATTCATCCTGAAAGCAACAATGGCCACCACTGAGGGAACAGTACGACCGTTCCTCATCAACGTCATCTAGCTACATGACGTCCCCTCCTCCATCATCAGCAACAGAAATAGAACGTTCACCAACAGATTTTGGCAGGTGTTAATGACTTGTTGTTGTAGTCAGAATGAGCTACGAACGGCTTTCCATTCCTAAAGTGATGGGAAAAATGAGTGCACCAATCAGATGCTTGAAGTATTGCTCTAAACATTATGTGAACCACATGGAACAAACTAGGCATTCAAGCTTCCGACCATTGATATCACAAAAAACTGCGTTAACTCTGTAACAATCATTGAAAACCCATTCTTAGTGGTGTATGGAAACTACCTGTATTCATGGAAGGTTTGCATGATTTGAACAACATGCAAGCAGTCAACACCCAGCAGCGTATATCACTGATTGGCAAACGAATGGAGTTGGTTACATCGGTATGAGTCTACGGCTGTTTTGACATCAGAACTGGATGCAAGTCTCATACCCAATTTTTGGAACTATATAGTTCACATGCCAACATTGTGTACAATACAACGTAGGTATTAATGGATCTTGAGAAGTAACGCAAGTGTCAATGCACCGCAAGAAAGCAATAAGCCCTCCATGCGCTAAACTGTGGTACTCATTTGGGAAGCAAGCTGAGAAATATCTCCGTAGCCCAAGCACTATTTGCTGACACTTGAACACTGATGGAACAGAATCCATGTAAAAAAAATGCAGCTAATCCCCAAACCAGCGGCCAAGGCCCGGATGCCATACTTTTCACTGCAAATGCTTTGCACAAAGCAGTCAATGCCAGGCCAGGTTCAATGCAAATTGATGTATGTAAGTATTCTTTATTTGATGAATGGGAGGCATGAGTCATTCCATGTGAGAAATCATATTGGATGTCTATCAAATAAAGGGGCAAGCATCACATGAATGTTCACATGAATGTTCTGAACGCCCACCGGTACTTTCCAGACGTGCCCGGCAGACTTTTAGTGATTCCTTCCAAGAGGCGAAACTGAAAGCGGAAGGCCCATTTGAATCATGATCTGTTATGTGTCCCCCAATGGACCTTCATGGTCAGTGGGTCGAGTGGATGAAGATCACGCATATATGGTACTTAAATGAATGTGGACCATGCATTGTTTGTTTTTATTTCAGCAATTTAATTCCCAAATACCTTATTTCCCAGTTGTATTGTCGCAGGAAAACATATGACATTTGCCATACATATAACAAGAGTGAAAACCCTCCATGTACATGGAAACATATGTCACAAAGAAGTGACTTCAGCATTCAATCAGGTCTTCATGTCAACAACAATAGGAATGAATGACAAGCTAGACACCCTAGCATTCCTCCTGGACACCCTGAAACTTGTCCACATTCAAGTTTGGCAAACAGCCTTTCATATGCCCATGTAGGGTGAGTTCGACACGTCGACCTGTTCTAGCGTTGGGTTAACGCTAACATGGTGTTTAAGAGATTTTGTAGAACTGCTAACGACTGCATGGTTAGGATACAAAAAAAAGGCCCCCATTCAATGAAGCGCAGAATGACTTGCGAACTTTCATTTCATAGAAAAAAGTCAAAATTAAGAAATTCCCATGCAGACATACCCTACTGCCACCTAGTTTCGGAGACCCTTTTAAGAAACAATGTTTTTTTGCCCTTCTTAAACAAACAAGGTTTGTATTTTGGGCCGTTGCAAAGGAAGGGTGGAAGGAAAATGGCACCTATGAATTCAAAACACCCTGTTTGCCTCCCCGTATGGACACCATTCCAGCAAACATCGGGCTGACTTTGCAATACCACATGCACTGTGACCACATACAAGCATGCACTGCTGGTGTGACTAGTGGAAGAATTCAATCAAATTGTCGTTCCTGAACTCATTTTTGGACCGGAATTTTTCAACAACCATTTCAAAGTAATTTTGCCTGCTCTCGAGGGAGCCTAAACTGAGTTATGGACCGGTCCCAACTGATCCATTACTTTCTGAATTTAGGCGGGAGTAGGGTATGCATTCCAGAAGTCAAAGGAAAATTGAAAACCAACGCAAAACTTGTGTTTGTCTAAAGAAAAGAAACGAGGTGTCCAAGGGACAACAATTATAACATAAGAATCCGTTATGTCCCTGACACACACAAGTCCTAGAATTATGCGAGTGGGTAATTTCGTCCTTACAGTAATGGCCCGCCACACGTCGCCCTTGGGGTTTTTGCGACGAATGGCCAAGGGAATTTTGGCCACCTGTCCCGACCTCCGATGTTCCATTCTTGAGGCTTCTGACAACTTTGACCATTTTCATGATAGGTAGACAGGAGTGTTGCGAACTGTCATGATGTTTTGCCACTATTTGGTCAACATCTCCAAGGTGCTAGAATTTTATAAAACTTTGCCTCGATATTCTCAAATTTCCCTGAATTCTTGATGGAGCTTCTTGAAGCAACGAACTCACTGCACAACCCCGCACGTGTTCCTCGGCTCAAGCACCGAAGACCCTATACATACCTCATTGTGATTCTTGTCATTTTGTATGTGCTAGACTTGTTCGAAACGTGTCATCAAAGTACACTTACTGCTTAGTAGAGATAATCAATTTGTTCCAAATCCTTGAATTGTCTTTTTCTCCACACCTCACCCTTATGAACCACCTATATTTTTCTTGACATAATACTTAGCATCAGAGCAAAAAAGATGTTAATTACCGTCAGAGAACAGGAGCACAAGAAATGCGTTAATTACCAAGAAACAACCTTGCACGGGTCTTCGGTGCATCTCCGATGGTTTTAGATTCGCAGATTTTACAACGACAATGGTGAACGGAGTAAGTGCACCTGACTACGTGCATTAGTAACCAAAAAATATGGAGGATCGTCAACACGCGAACAACAATGCTCTTCAGACAAACTAGGGAGTAGAAGCAACTCTTGCAATGAATGGCATAGCACCACTGAACCTGACAGCCAACCCTGTGATGAACCCTCGGGCTCGGCGAACCATCCATTGCCATCATTCTCTGTCAGGATAATACTTGGCATGATGGGAGGCACCGGCCAGCAAGCTTACGTTAACAAAGATTTGTACCAAACGTTGTCGGGACTTAAGAGCCTCAACACCCATTTGCTCCAACAACACAACGCAACAATGGAGGAGCTTCAAAATTCTTGTACGCGTGAAGCAGTACTTACCAAGAGAAATATTCAACTTTCAAGTGAACCCAAGATCCAAACAGCACTCCCTGAGCCATTTAATCCTAAAACCTCAAAAGGACCGATGATCAGGATGTGGCTCACGAGTTTGGTGGTGTGATTCTCCGCTGCTAGGATCAACAATGCAAAAAAGAACATTGACCTTACAACCTCACTTTTTCATGGCACGGCTATAAGTTGGTTATATGATCAAAAGACCATCCAACGACAACAGGATACCGGCGGAGCTGGATCAATGGCTCACGCTACCACTCTCACATTGTCGACAACAAGTGTTCTATCTCTTGAATAGATGAATCCAACGTGGCACAAGTTCCTCAGGCCAACAGAGAATTGGAGCAACTTTGTGTACGCTACACTCATCCGCTTTGCAAAAATGAACAAGAAGTTTGACGCACGGTGGCGAAGTACACGCGGTGAATTTGTGAAATCATCACTGCCAATGACCTCACCCCTGACGAACTCTGTTTCTATTGCAACAACAGCCTCAAGTGAGACATTTGGTAATCACCATACTTTGCATCCAAGACAATTTTCCGCAAATGATCACACTAGCCAATTGCATCAGCAATGCTGACTGTAACGGACAGATGCAGTAATCTGACTGTTGATGAATCCAAGGCCAGAACTCTTATCCTGGCGGAGAGAAGTCATAGTAGATAGAAACCACGTCTCCAATGGAGATTGACGTCATCCATCAATCCCATCAATGGCTTTGCAATACCTGCGAAAAGGCGGGCACGTCTTCTGCGACTCCCAAAAATGGTAGCAACAAGCCACAAAGGAGGGAATACCACAGAGAAAGAAAAAAAGAGTTAGGAAGTGGCAAAGGACAGGAGAAGATGGGTGAGGCTCTTGTCCAGTCAGAAAAATCTGCATAGAGAGATCGTCCATTTGAGCGGCTCACATTGCTGTGGACGAGGGTTTGTGAGATCGCAAAGTTTGACGAGGGGTATGAGGATGACCAATGAGCAGTATTGATACGAGTACAACCGAGTAGATATAAAAGTCACAGAATGGTACTAGCACTATTGATTGGAGGAGCTTCTCACAGTTTCGTAAACAAAGGCATGGTTCAGAAAATGGATTGGAGAACAAACCAGGAATGTTTGAAAGAACAACCGTAGATGGACGAATGCACATTCGTCCACGTTGCAAACCTCTCCAAAAATAAATTGGAGATATGAAGGAAATAACGGTGTTGAGAAATTCTCTAATGAGGGACACCCAAAACATCCTCATGCGAGATTTCCTACACCAGTAAAATCCACAAGTGCATTGGAGTAGCGGATCAGTCTACAACAACATTAATGGAAAATAATGACATATGCCTATGATCAAGCAACCCACGACGCAGTGGTGGTTACAAGAAGCAAAAGAGGTGGAAGCGAAGTTTTTGACCAACTTGGGATCTAAAATTTCACCAAAATCGACTCACGAAGCGGTTATCGTCAGATCTGTGTATCTTCTAAGGATGTCTAGAACACATCATTACATGCCAGATTTAGGCAATTTGAATTCACGGTCATGCCATTTGGGCTCACGAACGCCCCTGTAACATTCATGGCGTCAGTGAACCACATTGTTTGCCCGTACCTCGACAACTTCTTCATTGTACGTCTCAATGAAATAATGGTGACGACCGCGCCCTGGGGAAGCACAATGGGCATCTTAAAAAATTTCTCGATATTGTACAAAGAGAAAATCATGCAAATTTGGTTGCCGTTCAATCGAATTTTTGGGCCACATCATGAGCGGCAGATGAATCACCATGGACCCAAAAAATGTGGAGGTCGTCGCTGATTGGCCGATGCTGACTAATGTGCAGGACGTCCAAGTATTTTTGCAACAACTACCGTCGATTGGTAAAGGACCACGCTTGGATGTCAGCTCATCTCTCTGATCTCACTCGTTAAACCACTTGGGTGGAATTGAGGGAATAACAAACAAGAAGCATTCAAATCTTTGAGAAACTCTCTAACCTTGATGCCAACGTTACGCTTGGTAGATTCAACGATGGACTACACTAAGGCTACTAACGTGTCCAATCAAGCAATTCGTGGTGTAATGATCTAAGACAACGGCGGTGGAGAACAACCGGTCGCGTACATTTTGAAAACACTATGTGGGCCGGAACTCAACCCAGCGGTGCAAGAGAAAGAAAGGCTCACAGTTGTGCACACATTCAAAACATGGCAATGCTCATTGGATGCAATGCATTTTCCGCAGTGACCATCACATAGTGAAATATCTCAAGACTCAGCCAAATTTGATTCGCTAACAAACTTGATGGATGGAATTTCTCAATTCTAACTCCGCCTACCATATCGAATATCGATCTTGAAAGACGAGTCCATCGGATGCACTGAGTTCACGACCTGATCCAATGGTCAAGATCAACACGCTACTTGTCAAAGGAAACCTGCAAAATTGTTTGCAAAGGGTTTCAAGGAGTCAGGCGGGTATAAAAAGACCAAGTTCTGGTTGAATGACGCCTACTGGCATCGGAGGTTCACTCATCAATTTTCCGTACTTACAAACAACAAAGTTCGGTGGATGCTATTTGAGGAATGTCACAACACCGGTTTACGTGGACACTTCAAGAGGACAAGATGCAAAAAAGGGTGGCGGAGTACTCCTTGTGCGACAAAACGCATGACGACGTGGTAGCCTTCCGCAAATCGTACAACACATGTCACCGACAAAAATCTCGTCGCATAAGACCACCACAAGTACTTCGACCTCTTCCTGTTCCAATGGAGCCGTGGATCGACATCCGTATGGACATCCTGACGAGATTACCCGCCGCTCGCAAGGGATATGACACCATCCTCGTGGTGGTAGACGGAATTCAAAAAATATAACACTTCATTACAATAACGGCCACCGTCACCGCGAAGGAATTGTACAACTGTTTCTAAACTAGATCGTACGACTACATGTCATACCACGTACTATCATCAGTGATTGAGAAGGCCAATTCACTAGTTGTTTTTGGCACAAATCGATGACTCATTATGGCAGTTTCATCCCGTAATCCATTGCGTCCCATCCTCAAACCGACATGCAGACATGTGAGGAGGCCAATCAGAGGCTCGAACAGCTTCTCCACGCTTTATGCAAGATGCATGACATGATTCAACAACCAAACTATCCCCCGCCAAACTTGCCTACAACTCCACCACTTACAATGCAATGGGTTATACAACCTTCAAAGTGGTCTATGGCAAAGATCGCACCACACCGGCAGGACTTCAAAGCCTGAGCAGCATTCCCGCGGTCGACATCCACCGACGGCAATTCTCCAGTATTTGGGAGGAAACACAGCAGACCCTCGCGAAGACATAGGCAACTATGAAACGAGCGGCCGACCGACATCGTGGTGATGATGTGTCCAGTGATGGTGATCGCTTCATCCCCAGCTCAACAAACATCAAACTCCAACGACATGACTTTGCGGAGGTCAAACCCCGGTGGTTGGAACCATTTGAGGTTGAACAAATGCAAACTGCCGCTTGACCTCGCCTTCCTGACAGTCTAGCGATCCACCATGCCTTCCACATGAGCATGCTTAAGCACTGCGATGACCTTAACAACACTTCCTTGGCATAGACGTTGAATCTCTACCTCCTATTTAAGTGGAAGGGGATACAGAGTACCCTACGGATCTTGATATTCAATTTTTAAAAATCCATAATTTAGGAAATGTATATATTCGAGCACGGGTTTAGAGAAATGATTTATTTAGATGGCATTTTCGGATTCGTTGAACGAAAATTGTGCATCCTTAAATTCGACAAAAAGCAATCTCGAATGCCTTCGATGGAAGGATTTCGAGACTGTGACTTCCTGCCGCGGCTTGCCTGACACGACAAGCCGTGTCAGACTGACAGGTCTGACGCGGAATAGGGCTTTCCGCGTGGACATCCCGGACATGATCAGCGATTCGATTTTTTTCTAGCATTTCATTTTACCAATCAATGATATCTTTGTACCCAGGTCGTGAAAGGAATAATTTAGGGTGTACTTTTAAAATTTGATGAAATTTTTCTTGTTCATCCAAAACCATCCAAAAAAATATTTATAATCGAATATCAAGATCAGTAAGGTATGTGATTGAAGATATCATTGAACATCTAAGATATGGAAAAACGACCAAATATCTGGTCAAGTGGTACGGCTACGACGTAGTGCGAAACAACTAGGAGTCCTACGGCAAGCTCCGAGACGTCGATCAACATCAATGGCTATTATCGTCGTCACTGGCCTACGTCTGCTTCGGCGCAGGGACGTTGCAGCTATATGAGGAGGAAGTGTTATGTACCTCACGTACACAAGTCCCTGAACTTAGCGAGTGGGCAAATGTGTGCTAATGTTTACGGCCCACGATGCGTCAACCTCATGATTGTTACGACATTCGGTGGTGTTTTGATTTGTGACGTTCCTGTCGACATGTACAGTTTACCGTGACCACTCGACCGTGTTCATACTCGTTCAGATCCCTGATGCGGACCCTGGAGGTACCGATGCGTCATCTGGTGGCGGACTACCATCCTGGAGCTGACTGACAACCGTTCCAGAGCTCTGGACGCTACCCGGGACCTCCTACAGTTTTTCTGCAGCACACAAGAGTTTATCGGTGGACTGGCCGTGGGCCCGATTTGCATGTTTTTGCATTTTCTATCCACCGTTTGATGCCCAATGCATGCATATGATCAGTCGTAGCGTCCGGCTTTTGATTCTACACGTCTAGGTTCAGACGGCGTAGCGTTCTGATATGTCTGCGCAGAGTTACTGCCAAAACAGTGGTTTTGGGCCGGCTTTAGGACATTCTTGCACTGTCGCGTGCGACACCCGCCGTGCGCCGCGGCAGGTACTTATGCCATGGAGCTGTCATTTTTCATTTCTCTCTGCAAATGCTATTGAAGCATTCTGACACTTTGCCTTGTGTCTCCTAGCCAGACCCTTGCAGTTGTGTGCACGACTTGTGATTGTCGTCACCGTCTGACCAGGCACTGACGCCTAGTCAGCGGCTTTGTCGCTAGGAAGCTTCCATGCATCTTCTGTTGGAATCAGAGCAGTGAGACAGTTCTCACCGAGCTACGCAGCAGAGACGCAACATAGTAGCAGCAGTGAGAGTCACCGCTGCAGCAGATCCACAGGGACCTATTGATGACGACAGCGGATCGCCGTCGACGTCGTAGACCATTAACACGTGAGATTGCATCAGCAGCAGCTGCTAGCGGCAGCAGGAGATAGCTGTAGTAGACTACAGTTGCGAGTAGCTGTAGACATTGGCACATGCAACAGCAGCAGCACTGAGCAGCAACAGCAGCAGGGCGGTAGCAGCGCGCGGCGGCAGCAGCAGCACGCAGCGGATGCAGCACAGCAACAGCGCAGCAACAGCGGCGGCAGCAGCACAACAGCAGCGTAGCAACAGTGGAAACAGCAGCGGCGGTAGCAGTAGTGTAGCAGCAGCGACGGTAGCAACGCGCGGTGGTGACGGCAGCGTGCAGCAGCCGCAGCGCACAGCAGTAGCAGCAGCACGGAGCTGCTACCACGGCCGCACACGTAGCCGCCAGGCGGCTGCCCCGCACACAGCAGCGCGGCTATTGCTGCAGCTGAGGCCGCAATGGCAGCAGCAGCTGAGCGGAAGCTGCGCGACGGCTTCCGCTCAGCTTCCGTGCGGCTGCTACGGAGCGGCCGCCCGCTCGCGCAGCAACCGCGAAGGTTGACCAAAAAAAAGTAGGGGGGGAAGGCAAGCTGACGTCAGCATTTTTACTTGCTGACATCATCAGGTCTTGCTGACGTCAGCACTTGCCTTGGTGAAATGTTTGGTCCGAGGGTCAAACATTGCCAGCGTTTCAACTCCTCGAGAAATGCTCACGTTTCTGCAATCTGATCACGTCGACGTCTCGGCCCATAATGAGCGGCACCATGCATCCGTCCGACGAGAAGGGAAAAAGGGTACTAGATCCCTCTTCTTCCTCCTCAGGGGTCATGAGCCCACGTTCGCAGGCCATTGAGGACCTGCGGAGCGAGCAAGACGAGATGCGTCGCTTGTAGCGGGAGCAGACAGACGCCATCCGCACACTCACCGAGCTGCTTCGAGGACATTCCACGACTCCACGACAGACTTCTGAGGGAGCGGCCGGGGTCGCACCCTCTACACAACAGTCAGCTCCAGCACCGGAGATAGGAGCTGGAGCCAACCCGCCACCTCTTGATCCTTGGGACGAGGATCCAGAATTCCCAGGCATGGAGGGCGACTCCCCCGAGGGCGAGATTCGTGTGCTTCAGGAGCGTATCCGCCATCTTTAGATGAGCTCTGGTTCAGCCACCGTGCTGACTTGCGCCTCGCTCGTGTCTGGGGATCCTTCGCCTCTCTATGGTACACTGAGGACCAGCAGGGGTCCAAGGTCTCACCGCGGGGTCACTTGTGTGCTTTCGTCGGTATCTCCCCGCGGTCGAAGGCATGGAGCTTTTGGGACCCTACTCGTCATTGCATTGTTGAGTCCTACGACGCGCTCTTCTTTGAGTCCCTCGCCTACCGTGATCTGACTTCGATCACATCGCTGTCCGTCACACACGTTCCCACGTGTGAGGTTTCTCGACGGATGGGGGAGTCTGTGCCTGCGAGCACCGATCGCCAGGCTGATGTGTCCGTTCGAGCTCCCTCCACTTCTCCGGTACTTGATGACCCAACGATCATCGCTGTCGGTCCAGAGATCTCTCCTCCACCGCCGGCTTCAACCGCTGTCCCTTCACACCCCACAGGTACCCATGATCCTGCACCTGTGCGTACTCCTATGACCGTACCTGTGTGCGCCGGCACTCCTGCCTCAGTGCGTGGACCTGTATCACTTGCTCCTAGTGCCACACTGAGTTCCGTGTCTCCCACACCCACATCTCCTCGCACGGCATCACCAGTTTCCTTGCCTCAGTCCTCCCCAGCTGCGATTGTGCCCGTTCCTGAGCCTGAGGTGCACCCCTCGAGCCCGGGTTACTCCCGTGAGCTTGGCGGTCGTCTTTGACCATTGGACTCCAGAGCTCAGCGAGTGTCTGGTCCCGCAACCAGGCGCTCCGCTCGCAGCATCGCGAGTGGTGATCCCAGGACAAAGGCCCTAGGCCTGAGTGTCCGCACTGAGCACAGAGAGGTACATCCAGCGTGTCACGTACGGCACGACCTTGTCACTCGCGAGTTTCATATCGCTTGTGATGTAGTAGCCGATCTTGTGGTCGTCAGACCTAGCACTGAGGCGTGTGCTCTTGCCACGCAGAGCTCTCCCTCTTTGGCGCCTGACCCGGGCACACTGAGGGAAGCTCTCTCGTCACAGGATGCTCACGCTTGGCGTGCTGCTTGCGAGGATGAACTTCGCGCCATCCGAGAGCATGGAATTTACGAGCTAGTCGACCTTCCACCTGGGAGGTAGGCTATTCAGGTCAAGTGGGTTTTTCGCAAGAAGGTGAAGCCGGATGGCTCACTGGAACGCCACAAGGCTCGCTTGGTTGTCAAGGGGTACTCTCAGATTGAGGGCATCGATTACACTGATACCTTTTCCCCTGTCGGCCGCATGACCTCAGCTTGAGCTCTGTTCGGTGTAGTGGCTCAACATGACTCGGAATTGCACCAGATGGATGTGAACAATGCGTTCCTCCATGGCTCTCTGGATGAGGAGATTTACGTGGCTCAGCCACCCGGCTTTGAGGACGGTGACAAGGTATGGCGCTTGCGCACGTCCTTGTACGGCCTCAAGCAGTCTCCTCGGTGTTGGAACCTGGAGATCACTGGCACCCTGACCCGTGCGGGATATGTATAGAGCGAGGCAGATCCCTCTCTCTTCATCCGACGGACGCCTCAGCGATTCACCACCATCCTGGTCTATTTCGACGAACTTCTGATCACGTCTCCTTCATTGGAGGCCATGAAGGAGGCCAAGGCTGTCCTCCAGACTACCTACAAGATGAAGGACCTTGGTCCTGCAGAGGTGTTTCTTCTCATGGAGATCGTGCGAGATCGCAGACATCGTACTCTACTACAACATCAGGCCCGATACACACGTGTTGTGGGGGAGCGCTTCAGCGACCTTCTCGGGGCAGTGCCCACGGCTTCCACACCTCTCACACCTGACGGGCAGGATGCCCTGAAGGTTGACGATCCCACATTGCAGGGGGAGACAGTGGATGTGACCCTGTACCTTCATCTCATCGGATCTTTGATGTACCTGGCCACTACCACACGTCCTGACATCGCATTTGCCGTCAATCTCCTTGCCCAGTTTTTGCAGGCTCCACGAGCTAGAGCCATTCACACGGCTGTGCGAGTGGTGCGGTACGTGGTCTCCACACCGTACCTCGGACTCTGCTTTCGTCAGCAATGTTCGATGGTCCTTGACGGCTACACCGACAGCGACTGGGCCTGGAGCCCAGATGGACGCAATTGCACCGGTTACGTGTTCCTGCTCGGTGGGACCGCTTTGTGCTGGCGCAGCAGGAAGCAGGGCCGCATTGCACGTAGCTCATCGGAGGCAGAGTACGTTGCTCTGGGTGCAGGGGTTGCTGAGGTGGTATGGCTGCAGCTCTTGTTCCTTGAGCTTGGCCAGTCAGTACCCGCCATTGTGCTTCGTTGCGACAACCAGAGTGCTCTTGCCATCGCGGAGAACTCTGGTGTCTTTCATGCTCGCACGAAGCACATTGCGGTTAAGCACCACTTCATGCGTTATCTGGTTGAGCGACACGTGATCTTCGTCATTTGGGTTGGCAATGACATGCAGTGTGCTGACTTCTTGACGAAGGCACTAGCGCGCGGAAAGTTCCTGGTGGCCATTCGTTCTGTTGGACTTTGCCCCTTGCCTGAGAGTGGTTGAGTGTGGGGTGTGTTTGTGTTCGTGCCACATTTGTTGTTGCACTCGTTTTTGTAATCGTCTCAGTGCTGCACGCGTATGGACATGCGTACCATCGGGTCATGGGGGAGTGTTGTGATTTGTGACGTTCCTGTCGACATGTACAGTTTATCGTGACCACTCGACCGTGTCCATACTCGTGCAGAACCCTGATGCGGACCCTGTAGGTACCGGTGCGTCATCTGGTGGCGGACTACCAACCTGGAGCTGACTGACGACCGTTCCAGAGCTCTAGAAGCTACCCGGGACCTCCTACAGTTCTTCTACAGCACGCGGGAGTTAATCAGTGGACTGGCCGTGGGCCCGATTTGCATGTTTTTGCATTGTGTGTCCACCGTTTGATGCCGGATGCATGCATGTGACCAGTCATAGCGTTTGGCTTTTTATTCTGCACGTCTAGGTTCAGACGGCGTAGCGTTCTGATATGTCTGCGCAGAGTTACGGCCAAAACACTGGGTTTGGGCTGGTTTTAGGACAGATCTTACACTGCCGCGTGCGACACCCGCCGTGAGCCGCAGCAGGTACTTATGCCATGGAGCTGTCATTTGTCATTTCTCTCTGCAAATGCTACTGAAGCATTCTGACACTTTGCCTTGTGTCTCCTGGCGAGATCCTTGCCGTTGTGTGCACGACTTGTGACTGTCGTCACCGTCTGACCAGGCACTGTCGCCTAGTTAGCGGCTGTGTTGCTAGGAAGCTTCCACACATCTTCTCTGGTGGGGGTAATTTTGGCCACCTTCCTCGACCTCCGGTGTTTCGTTCTTGAAGGTTGTGAAAAGTTTGACCACTTTCTCAAATGGTTGACAGAAGTGTCACAAATTGTTTCGATGTTTTGACATTGTTCGGTCGACTTGTCAACTACGCAGAAGTTTTATAAAACCGCTCATTAATATTATTGAATCCCCCTGAATTATTGGCGGTGCTTCTCTAAGCAACCACTCATGGCACAACCTTGCCTTGCTCGAGTGCTGAAGTCCCAACATGAGCCTCATTGTGATTCTTGTCACTCTGCATACATGTTTGAATGATTTTACACTTGTTATAATAGGCAAGTTACTGTAAAAATTAATGGAATTGTACATTTATCCGCACCAATTCGATGTGAACAACCTACGTTCCGCTCGGTGCAACTATATTGAGAGTCGTTCATAAGTGAAAGTACCATGGCTGAGTGGTTGCTTCTGATCAACAGGTTGGGAATATGGTTGATTTGTTTCTGAAAGACGGGAAGATGGTTTCTTTCTTAGGAAAAAGGGCGGATGAGAGTCAACCTGTACATTTCATGGGTACTCATGTTATTTTATTGTAAATATTTGACTCGTGGGATATGATAGTGAAAATCCTCCATCACTGCTGATATCTTGGCTATTTCGCTAAAACTTAAACTTGGGGCAAAGTACGAAGCCCCCGCCTGCGTGTGCCGTGGCGAGTTTCCAGCCTTCCGTTCGTCACCTGGCGCTTGTGCTTCCGCTGACTTGCCGCCACGGCCTCTGCCAGCCACTGAAGCCTCTTTGGCTCAGGGTGGCGGCGGCGGCACTGAGGCTCCACCGCATTGCGCCGTTTCCACTGAAGCGCGGCAGTGTGCATCGTTTCTCTGTCACCGCCAGCTGCAGCGCGGAGGCAGCCGGAGCGTGGGAGTCGCCGGCAGCGGCCGCTAAAGCGCCGGTGGCTGCTGTGGCAGGTGTCTGCCTGCCGCGCCTTCTGCTTCTCTGCAGTGACGCATGCGCTTGCGGTGCCAGCATCATAATGCCGACGTTTAGGTGAGGATGCATCAGGATTCATGAGGAGTAGGAGAAGCAGCATCAGGAGTCATGAGGAGTAGGAGCGGCATTAGCATTCGGTAGAGTTCCCACGTTGGTAGTTGCTTGTGAGGAGTTGCTTGCTTGTGGCACCGAGGTTTACCTACAAGCAGCAGCACCAGCAGCGGGGCCCGAAGGAGAAGTAGCAGCAGCAGCAGCAGCGGCAGCAGCAGCAGCAGCAGCAGCAGCAGCAGCAGCAGCAGCAGCAGCAGCAGCAGCAGCAGCAGCAGCAGAAGCACCGATCAGCGTCGCGCTTCCCTGGAAGCCGTACGCAGCAGCTCTCGTCCCACTCCCAAACCCAAACTCAAACCCAAACTCAAACTCAAAGCCAGCCACACATTCCTGGCTGAAAGCCTCAAGACACACAACGCGGCAAAATGGCTGCGGCGATGGCTCCCTCGCTGCCCAAGGCAGGGTGGCAGGTTGCCGCCGCAGCCGCAGCGGCACGGTCGACGACAGCGCCCGCAGCGGCGTCTCTGGCTGCCGCGCCCCATCACCTTAATCTTCACCCTCACTCCCACCCTCATTCTCACTCCCACCCTCATTCTCGCTCCCACCCTCATTCTCACTCCCACCCTCCTTCTCACTCCCACCCTCATTCTCACTCCCTCCAGCTGTACCATGCGGCCCGCCTTGACGCGGCCGCGGCGTATGGCACAGTCTCGCACCCATCCCCACCGCCAGTGCCTCCACCGACGTCAGCGCCAGCGCAGGTGTCGGCGTCTGCGGCTCCGAGGCCACCGTCGTCGCTCTTCCACTGCCCGCGCTCAACGGCGTGGTCGCCGACAGGCAGTGCACACGGGTGCACACCGCCGCCTCTGCCGCCGCTGTGGGCGTCGCCGCCGGTTGCCACGCACGTGGCTGCAGCAGCTGCAGCCGCAGGCTTCGGCACGGTGCTGCCGCCCGCGTGTGGACGAGCAGCATCAGCAGCAGCAGCCACAGGGGCAGAGGGAGCGACCTCCCATGACGACCTCTTCTGTTGCCCCCCACTCACCTCGCCAGCAACTGGAGCACGACAGCAGCTGCAGCCGCAACAGCAGCAGCAGCAAGGATCGCGTAGTGGCCTGCGCGGCGGCTATCTGGCACGCTGTTCTTCGTCGTTGTCGTCCCCCCCGTCCGTTGCTGTGGCTTCGCCACAGCAGGCTGAGGGGGCGCTTCCAGACGCTGCCGACGGTGACGACGACGGCATCGCTGCTGCTGGGCCAGCTGTAAAATCGACAGCCCTCGACTGCTCCACCGCGGCTTCACTTGCAGCCGAACCTGCTGCAGCAGAAGCGGCAGCAGCAACGTCTCAGTCTGAACGCACGTTGCCCTCGGTGGCTCTCTCTCTAGGCTCGGAGTCGTCGGCAGCGGCAGAGCCATCAGCCTCTGTGGTCTCCTCACGCCCGTGGCTGACTCGGCCACGCCGCACTAAGCCCGCAGACCTCTTCATGTCCGACGCCAAGAGCAGTGCCAGCAACGGCAGCGACGGCAACAGCAGCAGCAACAGCACCAGCAACAGCAACAGCAACAGCAGCAGCAGCAGCAACAATAGCAGCAGTCAGGAGCCAGCGGCGGCTGCTGAAGCATCTGCTGCATCAGCAACGTCTGCATTGGCAGCTGGAGACGCCGAAGACGGCGGGAGCAGCGCCGCTGCCCCTCCCTTCAACGGCCATTTCCCGCACACGGGCGTGTTCCCCATCGGGCCGGCGGGCACGGAGCTGTCGAGCCGCGAGGTGCTGGCGCTGATGGAGCCGTTCCTGGGCGAGGGGCGGCGGCGGCGCATGCGGCAGGTGGTGGACGGCCGCACGGTGGCGGTGGTGGCGGTGGTGGAGGGGCTGTCGGACCTGGGCAACGTGTCGGCGGTGTGCCGCACGGCGGACGGGCTGGGGTTCCACAACGTGCACGTGGTGAGCAACAACGTGACGCGGGGCGGGCGCACGGGCGCGCGCGTGTTCCGGCAGAACCGGCGCGTGAGCATGGGCGCGGACAAGTGGCTGCACGTGGAGACGTGGCCCACCACGCCCGCGTGCCTTGACGAGCTCAAGCGGAGGGGCTACCGCGTCGCCGTCACATGCCTCGCGCCGTCCACGGTGTGTGCGCTGTGGCCCAGTGTGATGCGGCGTGACGTGGTTTGAGTGGCTGGGGGGGCTGCCGTGTGCGTGCGTGCGTGCGTGCGTGCGTGCGTGAGTGCGTGCGTGCGTGCGTGCGTGCGTGCGTGCGTGCGTGCGTGCGTGCGTGCGTGCGTGCGTGCGTGCGTGCGTGGCTCCTCCATCCTCTTCCTCCCCTCTTTCAGCCCCCCTCCCTCCGCTCCACCCTTCCTCCCTTTCTCCGCCATCCCCCCCTCTCTCGGCCTCCCCCTCCCTTTGCTTACCTTCCCCTCCCCTGCGCCCTCTCCCTCCATCCCTTTGGTTTGATCCTCTCCCTCTCACGTCCATCCTTGCCTCCACTCTCCCGCTATACCTTACCTCATCTGCCCCCTCCACCTACTTTTCAAACCCTCCTCCCTCCACCTCCCCCTCCCTCCTCCGCCAATCCCTCCACCCTCTTCCACCCCTTTCCCCCTCCAACACCTCCACCCTCACTCTTGGTTCCCTCCCTCCCTCCTCTTACCCTCCTTGATTTTTGCCCATGTCCTCTCCTCCTTTTGACCTGCTCCTCCTTCTCCTCCATACCCAACCCTCTCCTCCCTCTTTATCACCTCGGTTCTCCTCCCCCCTTTTTCTTGTTATTCCCCCCACCTCCACTCTCTCTCCCCTCTTGTCTTGGCTTCCCCGCTCCTCCACTCGCTCCTCCACCTGACTCTCCAT
This sequence comes from Penium margaritaceum, assembly GCA_023375785.1. Taxonomy (NCBI): domain Eukaryota; kingdom Viridiplantae; phylum Streptophyta; class Zygnematophyceae; order Desmidiales; family Peniaceae; genus Penium; species Penium margaritaceum. Next base: position 23,549 of record SZWC01026329.1, read on the forward strand.
CTCTTCCTTGCTGCCATGGCTCTCATCTCTCTCTTTCCACCCTTCTACCATTCCCTTGGCTCCCCCCTGCCCTCCCTCCTCTTGTCCATTCCTTTCCTCCACCTCCCTTCCCCCTTCTTTTGGACCTCCTCCTATGCCCTCTCAAACCAGCCATCCTACGCAATTCCCCCCTCCCCTCTCTCGACTCCATCCCCCTCCCTCCTCTCCCCCTCCTTATGGACCTCCCCCTTCCACTATTCCTCTCCCCTCCCATTCCATTTCAGTCTATCTCTTACTCCCTTTCTCCTTCTCAACCTCTCTACCCCCTCCCTCTCTCCCTCCCTCCTCTACCACCAAAACCTCCCTCCTCTCTCCCTCTTACCTCTTCCCTCCCTTCATCCCCCTCATCCTTTTCTCCCCTCTCTCCCTCTCCCTCCCCCCTCTTTCTCTATCTCTCTCTCTCTCTCTCTCTCTCTCTCTCTCTCTCTCTCTCTCTCTCTCTCTCTCTCTCTCTCTCTCTCTCTCTCTCTCTCTCTCTCTCTCTCTCTCTCTCTCTCTCTCTCTCTCTCTCTCTCTCTCTCTCTCTCTCTCTCTCTCTCTCTCTCTCTCTCTCTCTCTCTCTCTCTCTCTCTCTCTCTCTCTCTCTCTCTCTCTCTCTCTCTCTCTCTCTCTCTCTCTCTCTCTCTCTCTCTCTCTCTCTCTCTCTCTCTCTCTCTCTCTCTCTCTCTCTCTCTCTCTCTCTCTCTCTCTCTCTCTCTCTCTCTCTCTCTCTCTCTCTCTCTCTCTCTCTCTCTCTCTCTCTCTCTCTCTCTCTCTCTCTCTCTCTCTCTCTCTCTCTCTCTCTCTCTCTCTCTCTCTCTCTCTCTCTCTCTCTCTCTCTCTCTCTCTCTCTCTCTCTCTCTCTCTCTCTCTCTCTCTCTCTCTCTCTCTCTCTCTCTCTCTCTCTCTCTCTCTCTCTCTCTCTCTCTCTCTCTCTCTCTCTCTCTCTCTCTCTCTCTCTCTCTCTCTCTCTCTCTCTCTCTCTCTCTCTCTCTCTCTCTCTCTCTCTCTCTCTCTCTCTCTCTCTCTCTCTCTCTCTCTCTCTCTCTCTCTCTCTCTCTCTCTCTCTCTCTCTCTCTCTCTCTCTCTCTCTCTCTCTCTCTCTCTCTCTCTCTCTCTCTCTCTCTCTCTCTCTCTCTCTCTCTCTCTCTCTCTCTCTCTCTCTCTCTCTCTCTCTCTCTCTCTCTCTCTCTCTCTCTCTCTCTCTCTCTCTCTCTCTCTCTCTCTCTCTCTCTCTCTCTCTCTCTCTCTCTCTCTCTCTCTCTCTCTCTCTCTCTCTCTCTCTCTCTCTCTCTCTCTCTCTCTCTCTCTCTCTCTCTCTCTCTCTCTCTCTCTCTCTCTCTCTCTCTCTCTCTCTCTCTCTCTCTCTCTCTCTCTCTCTCTCTCTCTCTCTCTCTCTCTCTCTCTCTCTCTCTCTCTCTCTCTCTCTCTCTC
>SZWC01026329.1:30000-32741 GCA_023375785.1 Penium margaritaceum
TGCACTTTGTCTGTCATGAAATCCCTTTGTCGTTTATATCCATGAATTTACCACACTCTCCTCGCACTTGTTGAATGCACCTGTTTAGTAATGACGAGACTTACCATCATGTGGGAGCTATATTGTTTTTCTTCCCTAGCTTTTCTCGCATCATGATCTGAAATCTCGTAGCCAATTCCATCTTACTGTGGTCGCAGGGTTGTTTACTCTCGGCCATCCTTTGTTCTTTCCACTTGCTTGTGGAATCGTGTTGACCATTCAAGAGCTGATTCGTTAGAACACAGAGACCGTGAAACTCTTCCATGTGTAGGAGCTATCACAAAGTCACCCATGTTTTAGTCAATGAGAACCTTATGTAGAGAGTTGGTGTACACGGTCCTTGCTTAGGAGCCATGGAATCTTCTGTTGCTTGTGTTGTCATGTGAATGTAGATAGATTCTTGGGAAACCTTGATTGCTCACGAGTGCGGCCTGGGCCACTTGTGCACATAATCCAAGTTTTTTCCTTTGGATTACTACCCAATTAAGTGAATAATGAGTGCATGTGGAGATCGTGTGGATGCAATCTCCAGATCTCCGGACTACTCCTTATGTAGAGAGTTTGTGTACACGGTCCTACGTGTGGTGTTAGAATGTTTTGGCTGGAAGGACAAATCTTCAGTCGTTGTAGCAACTTTTCACGGCGCCCCACCATTAACTATTAGGTGCAACCTGATAACATGGGTGAACGTTGACAGTCTACCATTAGAAGAAGTTTGGAAAGTAGTGACAGTGAAACACTACCAAACCTATTCGCCATTGGAAACAGAACGCGTATCGGAGTTGCTATGGGGTGGTGTGAGAGGGGTCTGAGTGTGGGGCTGGTCCAGAGCTGCCGGACTCAGGCACGACAGGGATGGCGCGGATATTGTCTTTGCCGCGGACCTTGGCGCAGACTTTCCCATGGCCACTGCCTCAGACTATCGTGACCAACTTTGAGGAAATGCACCCCAGCCTGCCGTAGACATTGTCGTCTGTGGCAGCATGACTGATTTGTGCTGACCGGGCCGATGCCACGTCACCTTGGTTGAGCCCGTTGTGGGCCGCAAACGTTCGGGCAGCTCTAATGTCAGTCTCTTACTTATCACTTTCAAGGACAAGATTGATTCTATCGCTCCACTAGTTTCGTTCAAACAATGTTTCAGAGTCACTTTTATCAATCTGTCGTAGAACTGGCCTCCCTGCCGCATTGTCATGAAAAAAATGCAATGCGACAGTTGTAGCAGAGACCAATGCGGTGTTTCGCAGCGTTTCTTTTGGTATCTTGTAGTGAGCGCCAATGACGTGGCAGGTAAGGGACTGACAGATTTCTGGTTCGGCAGACTACATTTGTATCGTGCGTGTTTCAAGGATGTATATTGTCGTGGAGGGTGTCACGCCGACCTCCTCCATGACAGTTTGTCGATACAAAATGTCAGGATCGGTAGCGAAACCAGAATTGTCTCGATACATTTATCGACCAGAGGGCGTCGCGGAGAGTCGCATGGCGACCCTCTGCGAGAACCTCCGATTAGTCGACCGCCTCGCGAACTGGCGTCCCTTCGACTTACTGTTCCGCTGGCCGAGGGATCCGGGCTCAACTCCCGGTGGTACATCAGCGCTTGACAATTTTTTTGTCAAGTTGTCGTGGGCTTCGGGTTCCGGCGGTGCCGCTCGCCTTATTAGAGCGTAGGTACATTTTTTCTGGGCAGCGCCTACAACAATAAATTTCTGTTGTGGAAGAGGTTCGATGCCGCTCACGACAAAGAAAAATGCTGCGGAACACCGCACAAATGTTGTTTCCGTTTTTTTGACTACTCATACTACAGCTCGTGCTGCCTGCCGCAGAGCTGCCGTCAACGGCGGCCCCTTCTTTTTTAGCGGATGCCACATAGACTCGCGAGGCTTTCGCAACGCCACATCAGCTCGCAAAAACACCTTGCCGCCCGCGCCATCCCTGCCGTGCCGGAGTCCTGCAGCTCTGGATCTGCCCCTTCATCACTACAGCATGCAAACACTCTGCTACTTGCCTGCTGTTCTACAGCGACTGAGCGGCCAACTCCGACACGGCGGCCGCGGAGGGCGGTGGGGGGCGGGTGGCAGGCCACAGCAGGACACGTGCGCAGTTCAGAGACGGCGCAGCGCGACGGCACGATGCGAACATGGCGCAGCATCGCTGAGCGGCGGCTGCCGCTGCCTTCGTCGTCGTCGTCGTCGTCGTCTTCGTCGTCGTTGTCTGGTGCTGCTCTCGTCGCCGTCGTCGTCGCTCTGTTGGCGGTGTCGGCGGCGTTTTGCACGGCTGCAAGTCCACATGAAGGTGCGCCGATCGGTCAGAGAAACTCTCCCTACCCTACCTTACCTCAGGAGTGGGATGGATTTGGGGTGATGGTGACCGGACAGACTCTTTCTCCTCGTCTCCCTCTTCTTGCGAGAGGAAGACGAGGCTGCTGAGGTGGCGGAAGGGTGTGAGGAGCTAAGGGGGTTTCGACAGTTCGCCGCTAGGGACGCTGTGCATGTGGCTCCCCCTCCCGTGCGGTTGTGTGGAGAGTGGGAGGAGGTTGGAATGTGGAGAGTGGGAGGAGGTTGGAATGTGGAGAGTGGGAGGAGGTTGGAATGTGGAGAGTGGGAGGAGGTTGGAATGTGGAGAGTGGGAGGGGGTTGGAATGTGGAGAGTGGGAGGAGGTCGGAGTGTGGAGAGTGGGAGGAGGTCGGAGTGTGGAGAGT
>SZWC01026330.1:8976-32740 GCA_023375785.1 Penium margaritaceum
GATGAATGTGTTGCGTAGGGATGAATGTGTTGCGTAGGGATGAATGTGTTGCGTAGGGATGAATTTGATGCGTAGGGATGAATGTGTTTCATAGAGATGACTGTGATGCGTAGGGATAAATGTGTTGCATAGGGATGGATGTGTTATGTAGGGATAAAAGTTATACGTAGGGATGAATGTGTTGCGTAGGGATGAATGTGTTGTGAAGGGATGAATGTGTTGCGTAGTGATAAATGTGGTGCGTAGGGATGAATGTGTTTCGTAGGGATGAATGTGTTGTGTAGGGATGAATGTGTTGCGTAGGAATGTATGTGTAGCATAGGGATGAGTGTGTTGCGTAGGGATGAATGTGTTGTGCAGGGGTGAATGTGTTGCGTAGGGATAAATGTGTTGCGTAGAGATGAATGTGTTGTATATGGATGAATGTGTTGCGTAGGGATGCATAAGTTGCGTAGGGATGACTGTGTTGTGTAGGGATGAATGTTTTGCTTAGGGATGAATGTGTTGCATAGGGAAGAATAAATTGCGTAGGGATGAATGTGTTGCGTAGGGATGAATGTGTTGCGTAGGGCTGAATTTGTTGCATAGGGATTAATGTGTTGCGTAAGAATGCATGTTTTACGTAGGGATGAATGTGTTGCATAGGGATGAATGTGTTGCGTAGGGATGAATGTGTTGCGTATGGATAAATGTGTTGCTTAGAAATGCATGTGTTGTGTAGGGATGATTGTGTTGCATAGGGATGAATGTGTTCAATAGGGATGAATGTGTTGTGTAGGGATGAATGTGTTGCGTAGGGATGAATGTTTTGCATAGGGATGAATGTTTTCCATAGGGATGAATGTGTTACGTAAGAATGAATGTGTTGCGTAGGGATGGATGTGTTGCATAGGGAAGACTGTGTTGCGTAGAGATGAATGTGTTGCACAGGGATGAATGTGTTGCACAGGGATGAATGTGTTGCACAGGGATGAATGTGTTGCACAGGGATGAATGTGTTGCACAGGGATGAATGTGTTGCACAGGGATGAATGTGTTGCACAGGGATGAATGTGTTGCACAGGGATGAATGTGTTGCACAGGGATGAATGTGTTGCACAGGGATGAATGTGTTGCACAGGGATGAATGTGTTGCACAGGGATGAATGTGTTGCACAGGGATGAATGTGTTGCACAGGGATGAATGTGTTGCACAGGGATGAATGTGTTGCACAGGGATGAATGTGTTGCACAGGGATGAATGTGTTGCACAGGGATGAATGTGTTGCACAGGGATGAATGTGTTGCACAGGGATGAATGTGTTGCACAGGGATGAATGTGTTGCACAGGGATGAATGTGTTGCACAGGGATGAATGTGTTGCATAGGGATGAATGTGTTGCGTAGGGATGAATGTGTTACGTAGGGATGAATGTGTTGCGTAGGGATGAATGTGTTGCGTAGGGATGAATGTATTGTGTAGGGATTAATGTGTTGCAATGGGATGAATGTGCTGCGTAGGGATGAATGTGTTGCATAGGGATGAAAACGTTGCGTAGGGATAAATGTGTTGTGTAGGGATGAATATGTTGCTTAAGGATGAATGAATTGCGTAGGGATGAATGAGTAGCATAGGGATGAATGTGTTGCGTAGGGATGAATGTGTTGCATAGAGCTGAATGTGTTGCATAGGGAGTACTGTGTTCCGTAAGAATGAATGTGTTACGTAGCGATGAATGTGTTGCGTAGGGATGAATGTGTTGCGTAAGGATGAATGTGTTGCGTATGGATAAATTTGTTGCTTAGAAATGCATGTGTTGTGTAGGGATGAATGTGTTTCATAGGGATGAATGTGTTGAGTAGGGATGAATGTGTTGTGTAGGGATGAATCTGATGCGTAGGGATGGATATGTTGTGTAGGGATGAATGATTTCCGTAAGGATGAATATGTTGCGTAGGGATGAATGTATTGCGTAGGAATGAATGTGTTGCATAGGGATGAATGTATTGCGTATGGATGAATGTGTTGCGTAGGGATGAATGTGTTATGTAGGGATGAATGTGTTGCGTAGGGATGAATGAGTTGTGTAGGGATGAATGTGTTGCATAGGGATGAATATGTTGCGTAGGGATGAATGTGTTGCGTAGGGCTGAATGTGTTGCATAGGGATTAATGTGTTGCGTAAGAATGCATGTGTTGCGTAGGGATGAATGTGTTGCATAGAGCTGAATGTGTTGCATAGGGAGTACTGTGTTCCGTAAGAATGAATGTGTTACGTAGCGATGAATGTGTTGCGTAGGGATGAATGTGTTATGTAGGGATGAATGTGTTGCGTAGGGATGAATGAGTTGTGTAGGGATGAATGTGTTGCATAGGGATGAATATGTTGCGTAGGGATGAATGTGTTGCGTAGGGCTGAATGTGTTGCATAGGGATTAATGTGTTGCGTAAGAATGCATGTGTTGCGTAGGGATGAATGTGTTGCATAGAGCTGAATGTGTTGCATAGGGAGTACTGTGTTCCGTAAGAATGAATGTGTTACGTAGCGATGAATGTGTTGCGTAGGGATGAATGTGTTATGTAGGGATGAATGTGTTGCGTAGGGATGAATGAGTTGTGTAGGGATGAATGTGTTGCATAGGGATGAATATGTTGCGTAGGGATGAATGTGTTGCGTAGGGCTGAATGTGTTGCATAGGGATTAATGTGTTGCGTAAGAATGCATGTGTTGCGTAGGGATGAATGTGTTGCATAGAGCTGAATGTGTTGCATAGGGAGTACTGTGTTCCGTAAGAATGAATGTGTTACGTAGCGATGAATGTGTTGCGTAGGGATGAATGTGTTATGTAGGGATGAATGTGTTGCGTAGGGATGAATGAGTTGTGTAGGGATGAATGTGTTGCATAGGGATGAATATGTTGCGTAGGGATGAATGTGTTGCGTAGGGCTGAATGTGTTGCATAGGGATTAATGTGTTGCGTAAGAATGCATGTGTTGCGTAGGGATGAATGTGTTGCATAGAGCTGAATGTGTTGCATAGGGAGTACTGTGTTCCGTAAGAATGAATGTGTTACGTAGCGATGAATGTGTTGCGTAGGGATGAATGTGTTATGTAGGGATGAATGTGTTGCGTAGGGATGAATGAGTTGTGTAGGGATGAATGTGTTGCATAGGGATGAATATGTTGCGTAGGGATGAATGTGTTGCGTAGGGCTGAATGTGTTGCATAGGGATTAATGTGTTGCGTAAGAATGCATGTGTTGCGTAGGGATGAATGTGTTGCATAGAGCTGAATGTGTTGCATAGGGAGTACTGTGTTCCGTAAGAATGAATGTGTTACGTAGCGATGAATGTGTTGCGTAGGGATGAATGTGTTATGTAGGGATGAATGTGTTGCGTAGGGATGAATGAGTTGTGTAGGGATGAATGTGTTGCATAGGGATGAATATGTTGCGTAGGGATGAATGTGTTGCGTAGGGCTGAATGTGTTGCATAGGGATTAATGTGTTGCGTAAGAATGCATGTGTTGCGTAGGGATGAATGTGTTGCATAGAGCTGAATGTGTTGCATAGGGAGTACTGTGTTCCGTAAGAATGAATGTGTTACGTAGCGATGAATGTGTTGCGTAGGGATGAATGTGTTATGTAGGGATGAATGTGTTGCGTAGGGATGAATGTATTGTGTAGGGATGAATGTGTTGCGAAGGGATGAATGTGTTGCATAGGAATGAATATGTTGCGTAGGGATGAATGTGTTGCGTAGGGGTGAATGTGTTGCGTAGGAATGAATGTGCTGCATAGGGATGATTGTGTTCTGTAGGGATGGATGTGTTGTGTAGGGATAGATGTGTTGTACAAGGATAAATGTGTTGCGTAGGGATAAATATGATGCGTAGGGGTGAATGTGTTTTGTAGGGGTGAATGTGTTGCATAGGGATGAATGTGTTGTGTAGGGATGAATGTGTTGCGCAGGGATAAATGTGTTGCGTAGGGATAAATGTGTTGCGCAGGGATGAATGTGTTTTGTAGGGATGAATGTGTTGCGCAGGGATGAATGTGTTGCGTAGGGATAAATGTGTTGCGTAAGAATGAATGTGTTGCGTAGGGATGAATGTGTTGCGTAAGGATGAATGTGTTGCGTAGGGATGAATGTGCAGCGTAGGGATGAATGTGTTGCGCAGGGATGAATGTGTTGCGTAGGGATAAATGTGTTGCGTAAGAATGAATGTGTTGCGTAGGGATGAATGTGTTGCGTAAGGATGAATGTGTTGCGTAGGGATGAATGTGCAGCGTAGGGATGAATGTGTTGCGCAGGGATGAATGTGTTGCGTAGGGATAAATGTGTTGCGTAAGAATGAATGTGTTGCGTAGGGATGAATGTGTTGCGTAAGGATGAATGTGTTGCGTAGGGATGAATGTGCAGCGTAGGGATGAATGTGTTGCGCAGGGATGAATGTGTTGCGTAGGGATAAATGTGTTGCGTAAGAATGAATGTGTTGCGTAGGGATGAATGTGTTGCGTAAGGATGAATGTGTTGCGTAGGGATGAATGTGCAGCGTAGGGATGAATGTGTTGCGCAGGGATGAATGTGTTGCGTAGGGATAAATGTGTTGCGTAAGAATGAATGTGTTGCGTAGGGATGAATGTGTTGCGTAAGGATGAATGTGTTGCGTAGGGATGAATGTGCAGCGTAGGGATGAATGTGTTGCGCAGGGATGAATGTGTTGCGTAGGGATGAATGTGTTGTGTAGGGATGAATGTCTTGCATAGGGATGAATGTGTTGTGTAGGGATGAATGTGTTGCGTAGGGATAAATGTTTTGCGTAAGAATGAATGTTTTGCGTAGGGATGAATGTGTTGCACAGGGATGAATGTGTTGCGTAGGGATGAATGTGTTGCATAGTGATGAATGTGTTGGATAGGGATGACTGTGTTGCATACGGATGAATGTGTTGAGAAGGGATGAATGTGTTGAGTCCGAAGGAATGTGTTGCGTAGGGATGAATGTTTTGCGCAGGGATGAATATGTTGCGTAGGGATGAACTTGTTGCGTAAGAATGAATGTGTTGGGAAAGATTGAATGTGTTACATAGGGATGAATGTGTTGCATATGAATGAACGTGTTGTGTAGGGATGAATGTGTTGCGTAGGGATGAATATGTTGCTTGGGATGAATGTGTTGTGTAGAAATGAATGTGTTGCTGAGGGATGAATGTGTTGTGAGAGATGAATGTGTTGCATAGGGATGAATGTGTTCTGTAAGAATGAATGTGCTGCGTAGCGATGAATGTGTTGCGTAGAGATGTCAGTGTTGTGTAGGGATGAATGTGTTGCATTGGGATAAATGTGTTGCGTAGGGATGAATGTGTGTGTATGGATGAATGTGTTGCGTAGGGATAAATGTGTTGCGTAGGGATGAATGTGTTAAGGATGAATTTGTTGCGTAGGGATGAAGGTGTTGCGTAGGGATGAATGTGTGGCGTAGGGATAAATGTGTTGCGTAGGGATAAATGTGTTGCGTAGGGATGAATGTGTTGTGTAGGAATGAATGTGTTGCGTAGAGATGTCAGTGTTGTGTAGGGATGAATGTGTTGCATTGGGATAAATGTGTTGCGTAGGGATGAATGTGTGGTGTAGGGATGAATGTGTTGCATAGGGATGAATGTGTTACGTAGGGATGATTGTGTTGCATAGGGATGAATATGTTGCGTAGGGATGAATGTGTTGCGTAGGGATGAGTGTTTTGCATAGGGATGGAAGTGTTGCGTAAAAGGATGAATCTAATGCATGGGGATGAATTTGTTAGGTAGGAATGAATGTGTTGCGTAGGGATGAATGTATTGCGTAGGGATGACTGTATTGCGTAGGGATGAATGTGTTGCATAGGGATAAATGTGTTGCGTAGGGAAGAATGTGTTGAGGAGGGATGAATGTGTTGCGTAGGAATAATTGTGTTGCGTAAGAATGAATGTGTTGCTTAGGGTTGAATGTGTTACATAGGGATGAATGTGTTGCGCAGGGATGAATGTGTTACGTAGGGATGAATGTGTTGCGTAGGGATGAATATGTTGCGTAGGGATGAATGTGTTGCGTAGGGAAGAATGTGTTGAGGAGGGATGAATGTGTTGCGTAGGAATAATTGTGTTGCGTAAGAATGAATGTGTTGCTTAGGGTTGAATGTGTTACATAGGGATGAATGTGTTGCGCAGGGATGAATGTGTTACGTAGGGATGAATGTGTTGCGTAGGGATGAATATGTTGCGTAGGGATGAATGTGTTGCGTAGGGAAGAATGTGTTGAGGAGGGATGAATGTGTTGCGTAGGAATAATTGTGTTGCGTAAGAATGAATGTGTTGCTTAGGGTTGAATGTGTTACATAGGGATGAATGTGTTGCGCAGGGATGAATGTGTTACGTAGGGATGAATGTGTTGCGTAGGGATGAATATGTTGCGTAGGGATGAATGTGTTGCGTAGGGAAGAATGTGTTGAGGAGGGATGAATGTGTTGCGTAGGAATAATTGTGTTGCGTAAGAATGAATGTGTTGCTTAGGGTTGAATGTGTTACATAGGGATGAATGTGTTGCGCAGGGATGAATGTGTTACGTAGGGATGAATGTGTTGCGTAGGGATGAATATGTTGCGTAGGGATGAATGTGTTGCGTAGGGAAGAATGTGTTGAGGAGGGATGAATGTGTTGCGTAGGAATAATTGTGTTGCGTAAGAATGAATGTGTTGCTTAGGGTTGAATGTGTTACATAGGGATGAATGTGTTGCGCAGGGATGAATGTGTTACGTAGGGATGAATGTGTTGCGTAGGGATGAATATGTTGCGTAGGGATGAATGTGTTGCGTAGGGAAGAATGTGTTGAGGAGGGATGAATGTGTTGCGTAGGAATAATTGTGTTGCGTAAGAATGAATGTGTTGCTTAGGGTTGAATGTGTTACATAGGGATGAATGTGTTGCGCAGGGATGAATGTGTTACGTAGGGATGAATGTGTTGCGTAGGGATGAATATGTTGCGTAGGGATGAATGTGTTGCGTAGGGAAGAATGTGTTGAGGAGGGATGAATGTGTTGCGTAGGAATAATTGTGTTGCGTAAGAATGAATGTGTTGCTTAGGGTTGAATGTGTTACATAGGGATGAATGTGTTGCGCAGGGATGAATGTGTTACGTAGGGATGAATGTGTTGCGTAGGGATGAATATGTTGCGTAGGGATGAATGTGTTGCGTAGGGAAGAATGTGTTGAGGAGGGATGAATGTGTTGCGTAGGAATAATTGTGTTGCGTAAGAATGAATGTGTTGCTTAGGGTTGAATGTGTTACATAGGGATGAATGTGTTGCGCAGGGATGAATGTGTTACGTAGGGATGAATGTGTTGCGTAGGGATGAATATGTTGCGTAGGGATGAATGTGTTGCGTAGGGAAGAATGTGTTGAGGAGGGATGAATGTGTTGCGTAGGAATAATTGTGTTGCGTAAGAATGAATGTGTTGCTTAGGGTTGAATGTGTTACATAGGGATGAATGTGTTGCGCAGGGATGAATGTGTTACGTAGGGATGAATGTGTTGCGTAGGGATGAATATGTTGCGTAGGGATGAATGTGTTGCGTAGGGAAGAATGTGTTGAGGAGGGATGAATGTGTTGCGTAGGAATAATTGTGTTGCGTAAGAATGAATGTGTTGCTTAGGGTTGAATGTGTTACATAGGGATGAATGTGTTGCGCAGGGATGAATGTGTTACGTAGGGATGAATGTGTTGCGTAGGGATGAATATGTTGCGTAGGGATGAATGTGTTGCGTAGGGATAAATGTGTTGCATAGGGATGAATGTGTTGTGTAGGGCTCAACGTGTTTTGTAGGGATTGATGTGTTGCGTATGGATGAATGTGTTGTATAGGGATGAAGGTGCTGCGTAGGGATGAATGTGTTGCATAGGGATAAATGTGTTGCGTAGGGAAGAATGTGTTGAGGAGGGATGAATGTGTTGCGTAGGAATAATTGTGTTGCGTAAGAATGAATGTGTTGCTTAGGGTTGAATGTGTTACATAGGGATGAATGTGTTGCGTAGGGATGTATGTGTTGCGTAGGGATGAATGTAATGCGTAGGGATGAATGTGTTGCATAGGGAAGAATATGTTGCGTAGGGATTAAAGTGTTGCGTGGGGATGAATGTGTTGCCTAGGGACGAATGTGTTGTGTAGGGATGAATGTGTTGCATAGGAATCAATGTGTTGCGTAGGATGGATGAGTTGCAAAGGGATGAATGCGTTTTGTAGGGATGAATATGTTGCGTAAGAATGAATGTGTTGCGTAAGATTGAATGTGTTGAACAGGGATAATTGTGTTGCATGAGAATGAACGTGTTGCGTGGGGATGAATGTGTTGCGTAGGGACGAATGTGTTGTGTAGGGATGAATGTGTTGCGTAGGGTTGAATGTGTTGCATAGGGATGAATGTATTGTGAGGGATGAATTTGTTGGATAGGGATGAATGTGTTGCATAAGAATGATTCTCTTGCGTAGGAATGAATGTGTTGCATAGGAACGACATTGTTGGGTAGGGATGAATGTGTTGTGTAAGAATGAATGTGTTGTGTAAGAATGAAAGTGTAGCCTAAGAATGAATCTGTTGCGTAGGGATGAATGTTTTGCACAAGAATGAACGTGTTGCGTAAGGATGAATGTGTTGCGAGGGAGGAATGTGTTCCGTAGGCATGAATGTGTCGCGTAGGGATGAATGTGTTACGTAAGGATGAATGTGTTGTGTAGGGATGAATGTGATGCGTAGGGATGAATGTGCTGCGTAGGGATGAATGTGTTGCCTAGGGATGAATTTCTTGTGTAGTGATGAATGTGTTGCGTAGGGATGAATGTATTGCGTAGGGATGACTGTATTGCGTAGGGATGAATGTGTTGCATAGGGATGAATGTGCTGAGTAGGGATGAATGTGTTGCGTATGGATGAATCTGTTACGTAGGGAAGTATGTGTTGCGTATGGATGAATGTGTTGTATAGGGATGAAGGTGCTGCGTAGGGATGAATGTGTTGCATAGGGATGAATGTGCTGAGTAGGGATGAATGTGTTGCGTATGGATGAATCTGTTACGTAGGGAAGTATGTGTTGCGTATGGATGAATGTGTTGTATAGGGATGAAGGTGCTGCGTAGGGATGAATGTGTTGCATAGGGATGAATGTGCTGAGTAGGGATGAATGTGTTGCGTATGGATGAATCTGTTACGTAGGGAAGTATGTGTTGCGTATGGATGAATGTGTTGTATAGGGATGAAGGTGCTGCGTAGGGATGAATGTGTTGCATAGGGATGAATGTGCTGAGTAGGGATGAATGTGTTGCGTATGGATGAATGTGTTGTGTAAGAATGAATGTGTTGTGTAAGAATGAAAGTGTAGCCTAAGAATGAATGTGTTGCGTAGGGATGAATGTTTTGCACAAGAATGAACGTGTTGCGTAAGGATGAATGTGTTGCGAGGGATGAATGTGTTCCGTAGGCATGAATGTGTCGCGTAGGGATGAATGTGTTACGTAAGGATGAATGTGTTGTGTAGGGATGAATGTGTTGTGTAGGGATGAATGTGTAGAGTAGGGATGAATGTGCTGCGTAAAGATTAATTTGTTGCGTAGGGATGAATTTGTTACGTAGGGATGAATGGTTGTGTAGGGATGAATGTGTTGTGTAGGGATGAAGGTGTTGTGTAGGGATAATTTTTTTGCGTAGGGATGAATGTGTTACATAAGGTTGAAAGTGTTGTGTAGGGATGAATGTGTTGTGTAGGGATGATTGTGTTGTGTAGGGATGAATGTGTTGCGTAGGGATGAATGTGTTCTGTAGGGATGAATGTGGTGCTCAGGGATGAAAGTGTTGTGTAGGGATGAATGTGTTGTGTAGGGATGAATGTGTTGCATAGGGATGAATGTGTTGCGTAGGGATGAATGTGTTTTGTAGGGATGAATCTGTTGCGTAGGGATGGATATGTTGTGTAGGGATGAATGATTTCCGTAGGGATGAATATGTTGCGTAGGGATGAATGTATTGCGTAGGAATGAATGTGTTGCGCAGGGATGAATGTATTGCATATGGATGAATTTTCTTCCTAGGGATGAATGTGTTGTGTAGGGATGAATTTTTTGCGTAGGGATGAATTTTTTGTGTAGGGATGAATGTGTTGCATATGAATGAATGTGTTGCGTAAGTGTAAATATGTTGCGTAGGGATGAATGTGTTGCATAGAAATGAACTCGTTGCATAGGGATTAATGTGTTGCGTAGGAATGAATGTGTTACGTAGGGATGAATGTGTTGCGTAAGAAAGATTGTGTGACGTAGGAATAAATGTGTTGAGTAGGGGGGAATATGTTGCGTAAGAATGAATGTGTTGCGTAGGGATGAATCTTTTGTGTAGGGATGAATGTGTTGCGTAGGGATGAATGTGTTGCGTAGGGATGAATGTTCTGCGTAGGGATCAATGTGTTGGGTAGGAATGAATGTGTTGTGTAGGGATGAATGTGTCGCGTAGCGATGAATGTGTTGTGTAGGGATGAATGTGTTGTGTAGGGATGAACGTGTTGCGTAGGGATGAATGTGTTGTGTAGGGATTAATGTGTTGTGTAGGAACGAATGTGTTGGGTAGGGATGAATGTGTTGCGTAGGGATGATTGTGATGCATAGGGATGAATGCGTTGCATAGGGATGAATACGTTGCGTAGGGATGAATGTGTCGTGAAGGGATGAATGTGTTGCGTAGAAATGAATGTATTGTATAGGGATGAATGTGGTGCGTAGGGATGAATGTGTTGTGTACGGATGAATGTGTTGTGTAGGGATGAATGTGTTTCCTAGGGATGAATGTGTAGCGTAGGGGTGAATGTGTTGCGTAGGGGTGACTGTGTTGCGTGGGGGTGAATGTGTTGTGTAGGGATGAATGTGTTGCGAAGGGATGCATGTGTTGCGTAGGGATGAATGTGTTGCATAGGGATGAATGTGTTGCGTAGGGATGAATGTGTCGTGAAGGGATGAATGTGTTGCGTAGAAATGAATGTATTGTATAGGGATGAATGTGGTGCGTAGGGATGAATGTGTTGTGTACGGATGAATGTGTTGTGTAGGGATGAATGTGTTTCCTAGGGATGAATGTGTAGCGTAGGGGTGAATGTGTTGCGTAGGGGTGACTGTGTTGCGTGGGGGTGAATGTGTTGTGTAGGGATGAATGTGTTGCGAAGGGATGCATGTGTTGCGTAGGGATGAATGTGTTGCATAGGGATGAATGTGTTGCGTAGGGATGAATGTGTCGTGAAGGGATGAATGTGTTGCGTAGAAATGAATGTATTGTATAGGGATGAATGTGGTGCGTAGGGATGAATGTGTTGTGTACGGATGAATGTGTTGTGTAGGGATGAATGTGTTTCCTAGGGATGAATGTGTAGCGTAGGGGTGAATGTGTTGCGTAGGGGTGACTGTGTTGCGTGGGGGTGAATGTGTTGTGTAGGGATGAATGTGTTGCGTAGGGATGAATGTGTTGCGTAGGGATGAATGTGTTGCTTAGGGATGAATGTGTTGCGTAGGGATGAATGTGTTGCGTAGAGATGAATGTGTTGCGTTGGGATAAATGTGTTGCGTAGGGCTGAATGTGTTGCGTAGGGATTACTGTGTTGCGTAAGAATGAATGTGTTATGAAGGGATGAATGTGTTGCGTAGGGATGAATGTGTTGTGTAGGGATGAATGTGTTGCGTATGGATGAATGTGTTGCTTAGAAATGCATGTATTTCGTAGGGATGAATGCATTGCATAGGGATGAATGTGTTGAGTAGGGATGAATGTGTTGTGTAGGGATGAATGTATTGCGTAGGGACAAATGTTTAGCGTAGGGATGAATGTGTTGCGTAGGGATGAATGTGTTATGTAAGAATGAATATGTTGCATAAGTATGAATGTGTTGCATAGGGATGAATGTGTTGCGTGCGGATGAATCTGTTGCGTTGGGATGAGTGTGTTGTGAGAGATGAATGTGTTGCATAACGATGAATTTCGTGGGTAAGAATGAATCTGTTGCATAGGGATGAATGTGTTGCATAGGGATGACAGTGTTGCGTAGGGATGAATGTGTTGTGTTGGAATAAATGTGTTGCGTAGGGATAAATGTGTTGCATAGAGATGATTGTGTTGCATATGGATGAATGTGTTGTGTAGGGATGAATGTGTTGCGTAGGTATGCAAATTTTGCGTAGGGATGAATGTGTTGCATAGGGATGAATGTGTTGCAAAGTGATGAATGTGTTGCGTAGGGATGAATGTGTTGCGTAGGGTTCAATTTGATGCGTAGGGATGAATATGTTTCATAGGGATGACTGTGAACGTAGGGATGACTGTGATTCATAGGGATGAATGTGTTGCGTAGTGATGAATGTGTTGTGAAGGGATGAATGTCTTGCGTAGTGATGAATGTGGTGCGTAGGGTCAAATGTATTTCGTAGGGATGAATGTGTTGTGTAGGGATGAATGTGTTGTGTAGGGATGTATGTGTTGCATAGGGATGAGTGTGCTGCATAGGGATGAATGTGTTGCCTAGGGATGAATGTGTTGCTTAGAGATGACTGTGTTGTATAGGGATGAATGTGTTGCGTAGGGATGAATGTGTTACGTAGGGATGAATGTGTTGTCTAGGGATGAATGTGTTAGGTAGGGATGAATGTGTTGCGTAGGGACAAATGTGTTATGTAGGGATGAATGTATTGCTTGGGGATGAATGTGTTGCGTAGGGATGAATGTGTTACGTAGGGATGAATGTGTTGTCTAGGGATGAATGTGTTAGGTAGGGATGAATGTGTTGCGTAGGGACAAATGTGTTATGTAGGAATGAATGTATTGCATAGGGATTAATGTTATGCGTAGGAATGAATGGATTGTGTAGGAATGAATGTGTTGCGTAGGGATAAATGTGTTTCGTAGGGATGAATGTGTTGCGTAGGGATGAATGTTTTTCGTAGGGATGAATGTGTTGCATCGGGATGAATGTGTTGTTTAGGAATGAATGTGTTGTGTGGGGATAGATTTGTTGTGTAGGGATGAATGTATTGCGTGGGGATGAATGTGTTGCGTAGGGACAAATGTGTTATGTAGGAATGAATGTATTGCATAGGGATTAATGTTATGCGTAGGAATGAATGGATTGTGTAGGAATGAATGTGTTGCGTAGGGATAAATGTGATTCGTAGGGATGAATGTGTTGCGTAGGGACAAATGTGTTATGTAGGAATGAATGTATTGCATAGGGATTAATGTTATGCGTAGGAATGAATGGATTGTGTAGGAATGAATGTGTTGCGTAGGGATAAATGTGATTCGTAGGGATGAATGTGTTGCGTAGGGACAAATGTGTTATGTAGGAATGAATGTATTGCATAGGGATTAATGTTATGCGTAGGAATGAATGGATTGTGTAGGAATGAATGTGTTGCGTAGGGATAAATGTGATTCGTAGGGATGAATGTGTTGCGTAGGGACAAATGTGTTATGTAGGAATGAATGTATTGCATAGGGATTAATGTTATGCGTAGGAATGAATGGATTGTGTAGGAATGAATGTGTTGCGTAGGGATAAATGTGATTCGTAGGGATGAATGTGTTGCGTAGGGATAAATGTGATTCGTAGGGATGAATGTGTTGCGTAGGGATAAATGTGATTCGTAGGGATGAATGTGTTGTGTATGGATGAACTTGTTGCGAAGGGATGAAATTGTTTCGTAGGGATGAATGTGTTGCGTTGGGATGAAAGTGTTGCGTAGGGATGAATGTGTTGCGTAGGGATGAATGTGTTGCATAGGGATGAATATATTGCGTAGGGATGAATGTGTTGCATAGAGATGAATGTGTTGGATAGGGATGAATGTGTTGCATACGGATTAATGTGTTGAGAAGGGATGAATCTGTTGAGGAGGGATGAATCTGTTGCGCAGGGATTAATGTTTTGTGCAGGTTTGAATATGTTGCGTAGGGATAAATGTGTTGCGGAAGATTGAATGTGTTGAGTAAGAATGAATGTTTTGCGTACGTATGAATGTGTTGAATATGAATGAACGTGTTGTATAGGGATATTTTAAAGGACACCTCGCTGGTGCTGCAGTGAACGTACTAGCTGACATTAGAGGGGATGACTCCTCTTTTATCATTGGCTTTACCCCAAAGGTGGGCCTGAAGTACAAGCAATTTAATGGCGCACTTGTTGTTGGTGACAATGTACACTACTCCTGATCAATACTTGCAAAGCAAGAATCTCCACTCAAGGTTACACACAACGTGGCGTGTTGAAGGTACTCAACCTTCTTGACCCATTTGACATGGTGCTAAGCAACCCCTGCTCTATGAAATCAATGCTCTAATGTTCTTTTAACAAAAGGTGCTTGATCATTGGAAAGGAAAAACATCGCTATGTACGGATACCAGGTATGGAATTTTTACCAACCTGACTAACAGTCCATGCTAGCTTGTCTGCCATGCAGGTCAAGAGACGTATTCAACAAGGGTGTCGATGATTCTTATCTCAGCTATGGAGAGTGGAGGACGATGCAAAGGAAGACACACTGCAAGAGATCAAATCTCTATTGACGGAGTTCTTGGATATGTTCCAAGACCCATCGGCTAGGCTTTCACGAGAACGACACATGGGCCACACGATTCCACAACAACTAGAGGCAACCCCTCCATTCAGACCCATGTATTTCCTTTGTCTAGCACGAAGGCAAGAGGCCAAACACCAAATCAAAGAGTACCTTATGAAAGGGTATATCGAGCCAAGTAGTTTGACGTACGGTGTGCTGATTCATTTTGTGAAAAAAAGGACGGTGGTTAACGTATGTGCATGAAATACATAACGTTGAACAAGCTACCAGTGAAAAGTTGATTTCCCTTACCGCACATTGAGGAAACGTTTGACCACCTCCAAGAGGCAAAAGCATTTTTGTCCATAGATTTTTCTCAATGGTACCATCACATTTGCATTATGCAGGAAGATGTGGCCAAAATAGTGTTTTGAATATGCATAGGAAAAAATCAGTTCCAAGTTTCATGCTTCGGGCTAACCAACGCCCCACAAACCTTCAAAGGATAAATAAAGCAAATGTTTTCCAAGCAACTTGGTTTATTTTTCTTGAGTTACCTGGACAAAATCTGGGTTTTCTCCAAATCAATGAGTGAGTACATAGAATATCTGTGCAAAGTCCCTGTGATCCTTAAGAAACATAGTTTGTCTTCAAAGGTGAGGAAGTACAAGTTTGCACAAGGTGATTTCGAATACCTACGATACATAGTTTGCAAGGACGATCTCCATGTTGACCCACAAAAAGTCCCAGATGTGATGGATTGGTAGTGCCGAGAAGTTTTAGGCACATTTGGCCCTCCCTCGGCCTTGAAAATTTCTTCCGACGGTTGATGCAAGGGTATTTGGCCCTGGTATCGCCGCTAATCAAGCTCTCATAAAAGACGTGCATTGGGGATGGACCTCTAATTACAAGAATGCCTTTTTCAAAGCCAAAGAGCTTCTATCCACACCACCTGTCTTAGCTCTTCCGGTTCCATCGTAACCGCGGGAGGTTTGACATGATGTGTCGGTGGTAGTACTTGGAGCACTCCTGATGCAAAACAGTCTCCAAGCTGTGTATGAGAGCCTAAAGCTTACCTTGCGGAGATGTGGCACGCAACTAGGGATCAAGAGCTCCTTACAGTGGTACACACTTTCATGATGTGTCGTTGCTACCACGAGGACGCTCAGGGGGGTGTGATGGTCGTGACCCACAATAACCCACTGGTGTCTTTCCAAATGCAGCCAAAGCTGTCAAGAACGTAGGCATGTTGGAGCGAATAACTGACCTGATTCTTGTTCACATGGGAATACTAGCCAGGATGCATCAATGTTGACGTTCACTATGCCAACAGCCTGAGAAAAGTAAAACAACCACCGAGGTCGATGGGTAGTTTATGGTTATTGCGACAGTTACAAAAAAAGTTACTATACCCGCTGCACCCCTACAAAAACCATCTCGAGAGATTATCCACTACAGTGGTTTTACAAACAGGATCCGGATGGGATATTGTGTGAATTCTTGGTTTCAACACTCTCGGAATCTGGACAAGTACAAATTGGTGGAGGCCACAGGAGTCTTCTGTCATAGAGAATAAGTTGTTCTGGACTGAGGAGATTTTCTAGCCACGGCTATCTCTAAGTTCCACGACCCGCCGGCCGCAAGTCATGTGGGACCTAAAAAACCCAGACAAGTACTCTCTGACCACTATTGGTGGCGAGGATGGAGTGCCGATGTCCGTATGTATTGCATGACATGCGACCGTGTCTTCAGAACAAGGCTAGTAACAAAAATTCTACTATAATTCTCCAGCAGCACCCCATCCCATCAACTCCATGGGAGTGTGTCAGCATGGACTTTGTGGTTGGTCTTCCAGACACGACTAGTAGCCACGACGTAGTATTAGTGGTTGAGGATCTTTTGATGAAGATGACACACTTTACTCCTACAATCACTGATGTGAACACAGAGGAGATCGCTCGTCTCTTCTTTGAGGGTGTTTTCAAGTACCACGGCTTGTCGTTGCCCATCATCTCTGACTGAGTTACAAAATGTGCAATTAAGTTCTGGAAAATGATTCACGAATACTTTGGTAGAGATTCATAAATGTTGACAGTGTTTCACCCTAAAAATGACAGGAAAACAGTGCGTAGGAATTGCACGTTGGAACGGATGCTCCACATGAACATGGACTCTGACATGAATGACTAAGATGAATTCTTAGCACCGACAGCGTTTACAGTGAACAACTCATTGAACAAGTCCACATAGTTCACATCGTTTACTTTAAACACTGGACCACATCCAGTGCGTCCTCTTCATTGGTGAAAAGTGAAAGTATAGGAGGACAAGTTCCTTCTGTTCAAGCCTTTGTTGAATGCATAAAATCCTTGTTTTAAGTGGTAAAAGGTCACCTTCAAGTAGATTGGCAATGAAAAAACAAACATGCCGTCGAAATTCTTCATGAGGTATCGTTTGAAGTTTGTGACAAAGTATTGCTCAACACTAAGAACCTTTGGCTGAAGTCACCAGGGATGCGAAAACATTTACCAAAGTGGATTTGACCATCTCCCATTGTGGCACAATTCGGGCCAACTCTATACCGATTACTACTTCCACCGAGTACGAAAAAACATAATTTGTTTCATATGAGTATATTGGATCTACACGGTGGATGGATCCGTTCAGCCACAAACAATAGTCCTTGCNTATTCATGGGAGCCCGAATCTCACTTGTCCACAGGGGTGGTCAACGAGTACTGGAGCAAGCTCGCAGCTTGCACAGATTGACGCATGGCCGGGGGCTCCACCTGAACGTGGAAAAAGTGCAAGACATTCCCGTCGGGTGACAATCATGAACAGCGTCAATAGGAGGTTTGGGATGCCCACCATGGTTGTCGCACAAACGCTCCAGCCTAAAAGAAGGAGGCCGCTAATCGTGCTGACCGACAAGGTGTAGCCTAGGTCCAAGTGCCATGCAGATGTTCATGTTTAGCTGGTGATTAAAATGATTGATTTTCCTTCACAATGTTGACAACTCACTATTTGGCACTCTCACTTCTTGGTCATGAACCGGGATGGTTCATGATTAGTGGGTAGGAATGTAGCGGGAGGGCTGGTTCGGCCCTCGCACCTCACGATAGCGAAGGGGTGATTGCGAGCCATCACTCACTATTGCGAGGGTTGGCCGGCTGGGTGGCTGGCGGCCAGTCAAGTGACCTTCCAGCCACCTGCCAGCGAGCCACCAGCCGCCGATCAAGCTTGTGGCTTGGTCGCTGGCCTGGAGGCCAGAAGGCCTCAAGGGTTAAGGCATGTGGCCTCGTGCCCTTGCCCTCGCTCACCCTCCTCACTTGCGAAAGCAAGAAAGGAAGATGGATAGAGCAAGAGCTAGAGCAAGGGGCACATGAGAGAAGTTGGTGCTAAAATGCAGATCATGCCTTGCACGCGATGATTTTGTGCCGACGCGTCAAACACAAAAAATGAGTTTGTTTAGGTCAAACTACAAGTTTTGAAACCAGAAAACTTGTGCAAACTTTTGAGTTCGAGGTAACACCCCCCTCGTTTTGGACCCAGGATAAGGGGGTGAGGTAAAACGGAAATTGGCCTCCGCAGACTTGAAACATTCAAGGCTCCCTGTTTGAGTCATTGATGAGGATTGTCCCCAAGAGTGACGTAGAGGAGAAAACCCCTCAAGCGAGCTCTGGACGCCATTCTACGAACTCCAACGATGACTGCCGTGTAGGAGCTAGAGACACAAATGTTATGCAATGTAATCAATTGGACAATAATGTTGGCACATGAGATCAAAACTGTGGTGGTTGAGGGTCTCCTATACTCAACTCATCCAGAAAAACTCCCCATATGCCAGGGATCCGCTCAAGCTATGTGGAGAGGCTTGCCCGTGCTACAACAAACTTCACCATAAATTCTCCAAATGCGAGGAAAAAATCAAGGGGTGCGTTTATGTACTTTCCAAGACTAGTCAAGCTACGTTTCCAGCTCAAAATTCAAATAGAATGGAATCCAAGTTTTGTTAGTATGGCGTTCTAGGTGTTGAAACCAAATCAAAAAATCTTCAAAATGAAAGTGTATGGAAAAATGTATTTGTCTTCATCATGAAGGAACAATTCTTTTTTTATGAGGTCATTATCCCTGCTCCACCTAAGCAAATTGATGTGTCAGAACAATTGAATTGCGCCATAAAGGACGTAGCCCTATGCATGTGCCTACACCTACAGCTTCCATTACATCTGTCTATGTGTCTTCCTTGCATCCGTGCTTATGCCTATGGTTACTACAACCTCTCCTACTCAGAGTTTTCCTTCTTTCAGCAAGAGCGCATCTGCTACGTCTATACCCTTGTTGTCCCATGATCTCGCGCTCGGTCTCCTTCCACTCTCTAGCCTAAGGTCATCTTGATTCAAGAGGAGGCATCTTAGACCAAAGAGGTAGGAGCAATAACAGAAACAGAAATAGACCCGTTGGAGTCTGAGAGAAAGTTGGTAGATGCATACCGGTTTCGGCCAAATAGGCCTTCATCAATGCCATACTGATTCTACCGCGATCCTACCTCTAAAGTAGCAGGCCAAATTCCAAATTCATGTGACTGACTGTGCCAATATGAATCAGCGGCAGGCTCTAGGTTCTATGCATCTCATTAGTAGTCTGGTGGTTACACTTGTAACCTAGAGGACGTAAGGTAGGTGCCTAATTTTCAGTGCAGTCTCCATGCCAAAATAGCACGGCGTGAGAAAACGTTGGCCTTACATCCTTGGAGGTGGTATAAAGTTGGATATGATACCCAAGTTCTAAGCTCTCTAACTCTGGTTTTAAGGAAAAGATACCTCTCTTGTTTTTTTATGCCTTTGGAGAGGATTGGCCTTTGCAAAGTGGCTACAACATTCGAGCCTGACGTTGGCCACTCTAAACCTCAGAGAAAATGTTGATGAGAAATCTCACATGGTAGCCTTAAGCTCGTAGTTGAGTCCAAAACTTTTTGCTAAGGTCTATGGACTTTGTTCTTGACAACATCCACAGCAAATGTTGTAAAATCTCATGGAAAACAAGTTATCTCAAACAAAAACGGGAGTTAGAGACACCTGTTCATAGGTTTTTGGAACTTAATGAGGTCCAAATCCCTGAGCTTTGAACCTTTTAACTTCAAGAAGAGTAATTTCAAGGAATTTGATGGTGGATTTGAAGTTTTCCCACTTGAAATTGATGTTCTTATTGATGGAGCTGAACATGGTGATGAAGTTGAGGAGGGAGTTATTGTATCATGTCCAAGTGATAAGGCCATCGTCAATACATCATCGATGTAGGAGAGTGTCACTGGACATTTTCATAACACATTAGAATCAAGATAGCTCATACAAAAATGGCAAGTGCGGGTGCTGTGGGTGTACCCATAACCATGCCTTTGACCTGTTTGTAGATGTAATCTTGAAATTCCACATAAGAATTGTGCATCACCCAAGAGAGAAGCTGGATGACCAGAGGTGCCTTGGGATGATGTGCCTGTTGTATAAGAGAATGGATGTAGACTAGTTCCCTGGTCGAGTACCACATTTTTTTCTGTAGCTTTGATGATGACAGATCTGTCTTCACGAAGCTGTTTGAGTACCGCCCATAGTTTCTTGGGTAGTGTACACCGAGCTTTGGGTTTGGCTATTTGGAAGCATTCAGCAACTTTAGACATCATGATGTGAAATTATTTCGCAATCTCTGATGGTGCTTTGGATGACATCCAAGCAGGGTTGGGAATCCTAATTCTAGGGATAAACTTGTCATCATTTTTCTCAAACTACCAAATGAGCCTGAAAATACTAAACATATCATTCAGGCATGGTTCCAATTCTGAGAAGGAGCAAGGTTTAGGTCGTAGGAAGTAGTTGCGGCCTAGACCTAGCAGGGATGAATCATCGGGGGAGAACTTCCTGTTGCTGAGGTTGTGCACTCCCTTGTTCACCATCCTGCAGTCAAAATCAGAACGAGTCTTTCTAGCAAAGAGCAGCAAGGCAAGATCGGGGATGGGTAGTTCCGTGAGCAAGTGCAGCTTGTGCAGCTTTGCTTGTTTTCTTTCTTCTTCTTGAATTTTTTAGCCTCGCTGTTGTGTTTCTTCTTGGGAATCTGTGCCTGCTTTGCCTTGCTGTTGTTCTTGTTGCTGGCCTGGTTAAAGTTTTTGCTGTTGTTCTGATTGTTGTTGGTGCGCCAGGGGGGCTTTGCTGAAGCGTTTTCAGTTGTGTAGACTTGGCTTTGGCCTTTTGCAGTTGAGGCGGTGAGATTGGTTGCGGCATGTGTATATGCATTTGCTCGCTTTGGCTGACCTCTGGCCTTCTTATAGCTGTTGGATTTGTAGCCGCTGTTTTCAGGTCTGTTGCTCACAAAACCACTGCCTTTCAGCAGCTTCTGGAAAGCTGCTGCCACAGCCTGCTCAACTTCTTTTTTTTATGAGCTCTTGGCTCCAGATCCATGGCTTTGGGGGCGGTTGTTGCTGCTTCCAGCTTGGCTTTGGCTTCTTCAACCTTTTTTTTGCCCGCTATTTGGATGACTTCATGGTGTACAATCATGTCTAGAGGCTTTTGATTCGTGAACTTGTAGAACTTCCTGATGTTGCATGCACCAGAGCTGGTTGAGGCGGAGAGGGTGCGGCGGCAGATCTTTGTGAGGTGTTCTTCTAGGATGGCTTTTGCATTGAGTAGCCATCCTAGGACAGCTGTGCCATGTGCTTTCTTGCCTTGAATGATGAGTTGGTGGAGTTTGAATTTTTCAGCCGCTTGAATCTCTTGGAGCTTGGTTTTCCACTCAGCAGTATGTTTTGGTTTCTCATGGGTGAAAAATTCTGCAGCTTTGATCTTGCAGGATCGGGCAACGTTGCCAGCAACTTGGAGTTCGAGCACCTTGGCCAGTGTTTTGTCAATGTGGCTGAGTTTTTCCATGTCTTTGGTCACGTTGCAAAGGAAGTTTGCTATAATCTATGCCATTTCCGGAGGCAGGTCTCCATGGAGGAGACTAATATGGATTTTGCCAATAAGCACGGTTTTCTCAACTCGTGCTGAGCTTGGAAGGTTGGTAGTTGTAGCCGCATGGTGGCTCGTGTTGTTATTGGAGGTCGTAGCATTGAATGTGGAAGTGGCATCGATCAAGTTACTTGTGCTAGCAGCAGTTGGTGTAGTGGCATCGTTCGCAGCTGAGCAAGGGATGACAGGGTTGGCGGCCTGGTGTATTGCGGCAGCGTTGGCCGGTGCTGTCCGCATTTGGCGTTGCTGGACTTCGACGGCCATGTCTTAGTTGTCTTCGTCGTCCTTGATGAAGTCTTTGATGACTTCAACAGTTGAAAGGTCAAAAGTGTCCATTGGTGGAGTGGGTGTCGCCCTCTCTTTCCGAGGAGACATGGCCACGTCTGTANAAGGCCCTTGGGCCTACTCTTTATTCAGACTACACTGTGGCACACCCAACGTCCCCAGCACATAACGAGCATTTCACAAGTGTGATCGATGTGTCATGGAATGTCATGGCAGACCTTACTGTGGTCTGCCTTACACCATGCACGTGTGTCCTGACCATCCGGACATATTAAAGAAGGCTCCCTTGATAGAAGAAGCACTTCTTTGGCACGCTGCCTATGAGGATGAGCTCCATGCCATTTGAGAGCACGGTCTATACAAGCTTGTCGAGCTTCTGCAGGGGCGGAAGGCCATACAAGCCAAGTGGGTCATGCAAAAGAACGTGAATGAAGGCTGCTCACTAGGTTGCAACCAGGCCTCCTTGATGGCCAACAGATTCTTGCAGATTGAGGGTGTCAACTTGACTGAATTATTTCTATCCATTAGTCACATTACCACAGCCTATGCACTTTTTGCATTGTAGCTTAGTAAAAATAGGAACTGTAAAACATGGATGTGAATAATGTGCCACTCCATGGCAGCCAAGAGGAGGGGATCTACATGGTGCACCCATTCTGTTTCGATATCCATGACAAGGTCTGGTGCTTTTGCTCGGCCTTGTATGGACCGAAGCAATCACCACAATGCTAGAACCAGAGAGTCATATGCATCCTAAGTTGCACAGGCTATGTGCAAAATGACGCAGATATGTCCCTCTTCCTCCGACGAGATGAGCTGAACTGAGCATTTGACGATCACCTTGGACTATGTTAATGACCTCCTGATTACTTCTTTCTCAATGGACGCCTTTAAGGATGTTAAGGAAGTCATCCAAGCTGCCTATAGGATAAAGTACCTCCTTCATGTAGCAACATTCCTTGAGGTAGCAATCATGCATGACTGCCGGTGGCAGACACTCTTGCTGCACTAGGTAACCTATGCCTAAGTTGCGTGAAACGGCTTTGTTGGCCTCCCGGATGGAATCCCTCTAACATCTAAGTCCATCACAGTGCGAGAAGGATGACGTGAAGGTGGATGGTTGAGCATAACTAGCGCAAAAGGTGGACGTGATCCTGTTCGTAGACCTCATGAAATTTCTCACGTACTTGGCCATAACCACTTGTCTTAACATTACCTTTGTCATGTATCTCTTTGTGATTCTACAAGTTTCCATGTGCAAGGTCTCTGCATGCGCCTATGCGAGTGGTTCGTTACGTGGTCTCCACACTATACCTTGGACTCAAGTTCTGTTGGTAGAGCTCGGCAGTTTCTTGCAACTACACAGATACCAGGCTTGGCATCCTAGCATGCACAATAAGATGGGCTACATTTTATATCTGGGTGGCACAACTATGTCATGGCAAGCACGAGTGTATTGCACGTAGCTCATAAGAGGCTAAGGACATTGCACGAGGGACTAGGGCTTTAACACTATTTACTAAATGCTGTTTTGTGTTTTTTTGACTATGCCTTCAATCGTTCTATGCTTTGAAAGACAGAGCGCTCTTGCTATTGTACAGAACTTTGGTGTGTTGATGTATGTACAAGACAATTTTTTTTTGGGTACAACTTTATGCATGAATTTGTGGAGAGAGAAGTTTTGTTCATCATGTTACTGGGAAGAAACAAACAACGGGTTGATTTCATGACCAAGGCACCGTGGCACATACAATACAACTTGTTCATTCATTTTTCTGGGCTTCGCCCCTTGCCTAACAATCCCTGAGTTGTGTGTGTGTATGTGTATGTGTGTATGTGTGTGTGTGTGTGTGTGTGTGTGTGTGTGTGTGTGTGTGTGTGTGTGTG
>SZWC01026331.1:1955-16602 GCA_023375785.1 Penium margaritaceum
GCAAGTACGGCACAACTAGGGCACAAGTGGGGCGCAAGTAGGACGTAACTAGGACGCAACGAAGGCGTAGCAAGTGCCCAATGGAGGCTCAACTAGGGCACAACTTGGGCTCAACTAGGGTCCAACTAGGGCGTAACTCAGGCGCAACTAGGGCGCAACTAGGACGCAACTAGGGCTCAAGTAGGGCTCAACTAGGGTGCAACTAGGATGCAACTAAGGCGCAACTAGAGCACAGCTAGTGCCCAAGTGAGGCGTAACTAGGGTGCAACTAGGGCGCAACTTCGGTGCAACTAGGGTGAAAATAGGGCACAAGTAGGACAAAATTAGGGTGCAACTAGGGCCCGACTACAAAGTAACTAGGACGTAAGTAGGATGCGAGCAGGGCGCAAGTAGGGCACAACTAGGGCGTAGCCAGGGTCCAACTAGGGCACAAGTAGGATGCAACTAGGGCGCAACGAGGACGCAACTAGGACGAACCTAGGGCGCAAGTAGGGGGCAAGTAGAGCGCAACTAGGACACAACTAGGACACAACTAGGATGCAACTAGGATGCAACTAGGGTTCAACTAGGGATCAACTAAGGTGCAACTATGACGTACCTAGTGCCCAACTCAGACGTAACTAGGGTGCAACTAGGGTGCAACTTGGGCGCAACTGGGGAAAAACTAGAGCGCAACTAGGGCGTAACTAGTGCCCAACTGAGGCACAACTAGCGCACAACTAGTGCGTAACTAGGGCGCAACTAGTGCACAAGTAGGGTGTAACTAGGGAACAAGTAGGGTGCAAGTAGGGCAAAACTAAGGTACAACTAGAACGCAACTAAGGCGCAACTGGGGCATAGCTAGTGCCCCACAGAGGCGCAACAAGGGTGCAACTATCGCAGAATTAGCATGCAACTAGGATGCAACTACGGTGCAACTAGGACGCAACTAGGGTGCAAGTAGGGCGCAACTAAGGTACAAGTACGGCACAAGTAGGGCGTAACTAGGGCGCATAAAGGGTGCCACTAGGGCGCAACTAGGGCGCAAGTAGGGCAGAACTAGGGCTTAGCTAGTGCCCAACTAAGGCACAACTCGGACGCAACTAGGGCGCACCTCGGGCACAACTAGGGAGAACCAAAGGCGCAACTAGGGTGCAAGTAGGGCGCAAGTAGGGCACAAGTAGGACAACTAGGGTGTAACTAATGCGCAACTAGGGCACAACTAGGGCGCAAGTAAGGCGCAAGTAGGGCAGAACTAGGGCTTAGCTAGTGCCCAACTAAGGCACAACTCGGACGCAACTAGGGCGCACCTCGGGCACAACTAGGGAGAACCAAAGGCGCAACTAGGGTGCAAGTAGGGCGCAAGTAGGGCACAAGTAGGACAACTAGGGTGTAACTAATGCGCAACTAGGGCACAACTAGGGCGTAAGTAAGGCGCAAGTAGGGCGCTACTAGGGTGCTACCAAGGCACAACTAGGGGGCATCTAGGATGCAAGTAGGGCACAAGTAAGGCGCAATTGGGACAGAAGTAGGGTGCAACTATGACACAACAAGAGCGCAACAAGGGCGCAATTTGAGCGCAACAAGGGTGCAAGTACGATGGAAGTAGGGTACAACTAGGGTGCAAATAGGGAACAACTAGGGTGTAACTACGACGTCACTAGGGTGCAAGTAGGGCGTAAGTAGGGCACAAGAGGGACACAACTAGGGCGCAACTAGGGTCCAACAAAGGCGCAAGCATGGGGCAAGTGGACGCAACTAGGACTCAACTAGAGCGAAACTAGGAGGCAAGTAGGACGCAACTAGGGTACGACTAAGATGCAACTAGGAAACAACTAGGGCGCAACTAGGGCGCAACTAGGAAACAATTAAGGTGCAATTACAGCGTTACTAGTGTGCAAGTCGGGTGGAAGAAGGGCGTAACTAGGGTGCAACCAGGGCGCAACTAAAGTGCAACTAGGGCGTAGCCATTGCCCAAATGAGGCGCAAGTACGAAGCAACTAAGGCGTAACTACGTCGTAAGTAGGGCGCAAGTAGGGCCCAACTAGGGCGCAAGTAGGGCGCAAGTAACACATAACTAGGGCGCATTTAGAACGCATCGAGGGCGTAGCTAGTGTCCAACAGAGGTGCAACTAGAGGGCAACAAGCGTGAAACTAGGGCACAACTAAGGCGCAACTAGGACACAAGTAGGGTGCAACTAGGGCACAACTGGGGCGTAAGTACGGCGCAAGGAGGGTGCCACTAGGGCACAACTAGGACACAACTAGGGCGCAACTAGAGCGTAGCTAGTGCCCAATTGAGGTGAAAGTAGGGCACAACTAGGATGCAATTTTGGTACAACTAGGGCACAAGTAGAGCGTAACCAGGGCGCAACTAGGGCACAACTAGGACGCAACTAGGGCGCAACTAGGGCGCAACTAGGGCACAACTAGGGCACAACTAGGACGCAATTAGGGCGCAACCAGAGCGCAAGTAGGACGCAAGTAGGGTACAACTAGGGCGCAACTAGGATCTAACTAGGGCGCAACTTGGGAGCATGTAGGGCGCAAGTAGGGCACAACTAGGGCACAACTAGGGTACAATTAGAGTGCAAGTAGGGCGCATGTCGGGTGCAACTAGGGTGAAACTAGGGTGCAAGTAGGGCGCATGTCGGGTGCAACTAGGGTGAAACTAGGGTGGAACTAGGACGCAAGTAGGGCACAAATAGGGCACAACTAGGGTGCAACTACGGCGCAACTATGGTGCAAATAGGGCGTAGCTAGTGCCAAATAAAGGCGCTACTAGGGCCTATCTAGGGCACAAGTAGGGCGCAACTAGGGCGCAAACAGGGCGCAACTAGGGCGCAAGAATGGCTCAAGTAGGGAGAAACTAGGGTGCAACAAGGGCGCAACTAGGGCACAACTAGGGTGTAGCTAGTACCCACCTAAGGCGCAACTACAAAGCAATAAGGGTGCAAGTAGGGCGCAACTAGGGCACAACTAGGGTGCAACTAGGGCACAACTAGGACGCGACTAGGGTGCAACTAGGGTGCAAGTAGGGTGCAAGTAGGGTGTAACTAGGGTGCAACTAGGGCGCAAGTAGGGCGCAAGTAGGGCGCAAGTAGGGCGCAACTAGGGTGCAACTAGGGCGCAGCTAGGGTGCAAGTAGGACGCAACTAGGGCGCAACTAGCATGCAACTAGGGTGCAACAAGGACGTGAGTAGGGTGGAAGTAGGGTGCAAGTAGGGTGTAACTAGGGTGTAACTAGGGCACAACATGGTTACAACTAGGGCGCAATTGGGGTGCAACTAGGGTGCAACTGGGGTCCAACAAGGGTCCAAGTAGGGCGCAAGTAGGGCGCAAGTAGGGCGCAAGCAGGACACAGCTAGGGCACAATTAGGACGTAACTAGGGCACAGCTAGGGCATAAGAAAGGCTCAAGTAGAGTGCTACTAGGGCGCAACGAGGGCATATGTAGGGCACAAGTAGGGCGCAAGTAGGTCATAACTAGGGCGCAAGTAGGGTGCAACTAAGACACATCTAGGGTGTAACAACGGAGAAACTTGGACATAACAAGGGTGCAAGTAGGGTGCAAGTAGGGTACAACTAGTGCGCAACTAGGGCACAAGTAGGGTGCAAGTAGGATGCGAGTAGGACGAAAGAAGGGCGTAACTAGGGTGCAACTGGGGTCCAACAAGGGTCCAAGTAGGGCGCAAGTAGGCACAACAAGGGCGCAACTTGAGCGTACCTAGTGTCCAACTGAGGTGCAACTAGGGCGCAGCTAGGGTGCAACAAGGACGCAAGTACGGCGCAACTAGAGCGCAAGTAGGGTGCAACTAGAGCGCAAGTAGGGTGCAACTAGAGCGCAAGTAGGGTGCAACTAGAGCGCAAGTAGGGTGCAACTAGAGCGCAAGTAGGGTGCAACTAGAGCGCAAGTAGGGTGCAACTAGAGCGCAAGTAGGGTGCAACTAGAGCGCAAGTAGGGTGCAACTAGAGCGCAAGTAGGGTGCAACTAGAGCGCAAGTAGGGTGCAACTAGAGCGCAAGTAGGGTGCAACTAGAGCGCAAGTAGGGTGCAACTAGAGCGCAAGTAGGGTGCAACTAGAGCGCAAGTAGGGTGCAACTAGAGCGCAAGTAGGGTGCAACTAGAGCGCAAGTAGGGTGCAACTAGAGCGCAAGTAGGGTGCAACTAGAGCGCAAGTAGGGTGCAACTAGAGCGCAAGTAGGGTGCAACTAGAGCGCAAGTAGGGTGCAACTAGAGCGCAAGTAGGGTGCAACTAGAGCGCAAGTAGGGTGCAACTAGAGCGCAAGTAGGGTGCAACTAGAGCGCAAGTAGGGTGCAACTAGAGCGCAAGTAGGGTGCAACTAGAGCGCAAGTAGGGTGCAACTAGAGCGCAAGTAGGGTGCAACTAGAGCGCAAGTAGGGTGCAACTAGAGCGCAAGTAGGGTGCAACTAGAGCGCAAGTAGGGTGCAACTAGAGCGCAAGTAGGGTGCAACTAGAGCGCAAGTAGGGTGCAACTAGAGCGCAAGTAGGGTGCAACTAGAGCGCAAGTAGGGTGCAACTAGAGCGCAAGTAGGGTGCAACTAGAGCGCAAGTAGGGTGCAACTAGAGCGCAAGTAGGGTGCAACTAGAGCGCAAGTAGGGTGCAACTAGAGCGCAAGTAGGGTGCAACTAGAGCGCAAGTAGGGTGCAACTAGAGCGCAAGTAGGGTGCAACTAGAGCGCAAGTAGGGTGCAACTAGAGCGCAAGTAGGGTGCAACTAGAGCGCAAGTAGGGTGCAACTAGAGCGCAAGTAGGGTGCAACTAGAGCGCAAGTAGGGTGCAACTAGAGCGCAAGTAGGGTGCAACTAGAGCGCAAGTAGGGTGCAACTAGAGCGCAAGTAGGGTGCAACTAGAGCGCAAGTAGGGTGCAACTAGAGCGCAAGTAGGGTGCAACTAGAGCGCAAGTAGGGTGCAACTAGAGCGCAAGTAGGGTGCAACTAGAGCGCAAGTAGGGTGCAACTAGAGCGCAAGTAGGGTGCAACTAGAGCGCAAGTAGGGTGCAACTAGAGCGCAAGTAGGGTGCAACTAGAGCGCAAGTAGGGTGCAACTAGAGCGCAAGTAGGGTGCAACTAGAGCGCAAGTAGGGTGCAACTAGAGCGCAAGTAGGGTGCAACTAGAGCGCAAGTAGGGTGCAACTAGAGCGCAAGTAGGGTGCAACTAGAGCGCAAGTAGGGTGCAACTAGAGCGCAAGTAGGGTGCAACTAGAGCGCAAGTAGGGTGCAACTAGAGCGCAAGTAGGGTGCAACTAGAGCGCAAGTAGGGTGCAACTAGAGCGCAAGTAGGGTGCAACTAGAGCGCAAGTAGGGTGCAACTAGAGCGCAAGTAGGGTGCAACTAGAGCGCAAGTAGGGTGCAACTAGAGCGCAAGTAGGGTGCAACTAGAGCGCAAGTAGGGTGCAACTAGAGCGCAAGTAGGGTGCAACTAGAGCGCAAGTAGGGTGCAACTAGAGCGCAAGTAGGGTGCAACTAGAGCGCAAGTAGGGTGCAACTAGAGCGCAAGTAGGGTGCAACTAGAGCGCAAGTAGGGTGCAACTAGAGCGCAAGTAGGGTGCAACTAGAGCGCAAGTAGGGTGCAACTAGAGCGCAAGTAGGGTGCAACTAGAGCGCAAGTAGGGTGCAACTAGAGCGCAAGTAGGGTGCAACTAGAGCGCAAGTAGGGTGCAACTAGAGCGCAAGTAGGGTGCAACTAGAGCGCAAGTAGGGTGCAACTAGAGCGCAAGTAGGGTGCAACTAGAGCGCAAGTAGGGTGCAACTAGAGCGCAAGTAGGGTGCAACTAGAGCGCAAGTAGGGTGCAACTAGAGCGCAAGTAGGGTGCAACTAGAGCGCAAGTAGGGTGCAACTAGAGCGCAAGTAGGGTGCAACTAGAGCGCAAGTAGGGTGCAACTAGAGCGCAAGTAGGGTGCAACTAGAGCGCAAGTAGGGTGCAACTAGAGCGCAAGTAGGGTGCAACTAGAGCGCAAGTAGGGTGCAACTAGAGCGCAAGTAGGGTGCAACTAGAGCGCAAGTAGGGTGCAACTAGAGCGCAAGTAGGGTGCAACTAGAGCGCAAGTAGGGTGCAACTAGAGCGCAAGTAGGGTGCAACTAGAGCGCAAGTAGGGTGCAACTAGAGCGCAAGTAGGGTGCAACTAGAGCGCAAGTAGGGTGCAACTAGAGCGCAAGTAGGGTGCAACTAGAGCGCAAGTAGGGTGCAACTAGAGCGCAAGTAGGGTGCAACTAGAGCGCAAGTAGGGTGCAACTAGAGCGCAAGTAGGGTGCAACTAGAGCGCAAGTAGGGTGCAACTAGAGCGCAAGTAGGGTGCAACTAGAGCGCAAGTAGGGTGCAACTAGAGCGCAAGTAGGGTGCAACTAGAGCGCAAGTAGGGTGCAACTAGAGCGCAAGTAGGGTGCAACTAGAGCGCAAGTAGGGTGCAACTAGAGCGCAAGTAGGGTGCAACTAGAGCGCAAGTAGGGTGCAACTAGAGCGCAAGTAGGGTGCAACTAGAGC
Source organism: Penium margaritaceum (assembly GCA_023375785.1). Classification (NCBI taxonomy): domain Eukaryota; kingdom Viridiplantae; phylum Streptophyta; class Zygnematophyceae; order Desmidiales; family Peniaceae; genus Penium; species Penium margaritaceum. The sequence continues at coordinate 8,440 of SZWC01026331.1, forward strand.
GCAAGTAGGGTGCAACTAGAGCGCAAGTAGGGTGCAACTAGAGCGCAAGTAGGGTGCAACTAGAGCGCAAGTAGGGTGCAACTAGAGCGCAAGTAGGGTGCAACTAGAGCGCAAGTAGGGTGCAACTAGAGCGCAAGTAGGGTGCAACTAGAGCGCAAGTAGGGTGCAACTAGAGCGCAAGTAGGGTGCAACTAGAGCGCAAGTAGGGTGCAACTAGAGCGCAAGTAGGGTGCAACTAGAGCGCAAGTAGGGTGCAACTAGAGCGCAAGTAGGGTGCAACTAGAGCGCAAGTAGGGTGCAACTAGAGCGCAAGTAGGGTGCAACTAGAGCGCAAGTAGGGTGCAACTAGAGCGCAAGTAGGGTGCAACTAGAGCGCAAGTAGGGTGCAACTAGAGCGCAAGTAGGGTGCAACTAGAGCGCAAGTAGGGTGCAACTAGAGCGCAAGTAGGGTGCAACTAGAGCGCAAGTAGGGTGCAACTAGAGCGCAAGTAGGGTGCAACTAGAGCGCAAGTAGGGTGCAACTAGAGCGCAAGTAGGGTGCAACTAGAGCGCAAGTAGGGTGCAACTAGAGCGCAAGTAGGGTGCAACTAGAGCGCAAGTAGGGTGCAACTAGAGCGCAAGTAGGGTGCAACTAGAGCGCAAGTAGGGTGCAACTAGAGCGCAAGTAGGGTGCAACTAGAGCGCAAGTAGGGTGCAACTAGAGCGCAAGTAGGGTGCAACTAGAGCGCAAGTAGGGTGCAACTAGAGCGCAAGTAGGGTGCAACTAGAGCGCAAGTAGGGTGCAACTAGAGCGCAAGTAGGGTGCAACTAGAGCGCAAGTAGGGTGCAACTAGAGCGCAAGTAGGGTGCAACTAGAGCGCAAGTAGGGTGCAACTAGAGCGCAAGTAGGGTGCAACTAGAGCGCAAGTAGGGTGCAACTAGAGCGCAAGTAGGGTGCAACTAGAGCGCAAGTAGGGTGCAACTAGAGCGCAAGTAGGGTGCAACTAGAGCGCAAGTAGGGTGCAACTAGAGCGCAAGTAGGGTGCAACTAGAGCGCAAGTAGGGTGCAACTAGAGCGCAAGTAGGGTGCAACTAGAGCGCAAGTAGGGTGCAACTAGAGCGCAAGTAGGGTGCAACTAGAGCGCAAGTAGGGTGCAACTAGAGCGCAAGTAGGGTGCAACTAGAGCGCAAGTAGGGTGCAACTAGGATGCAACTAGGACGCAACTAGGACCCAAGTAAGGCGCAACTAGGGTGCAATGATGGCTCAATGAGGGTGCAACTAGGGCTCAACTAGGATGTAAGTAGAGCACACGTGAGAGCAACTACAATGCAACTAAAGCGCAACTTGAGCATAAGTAGGGCGCAAGTAGGGCGCAACAAGGACGTAACCACGGCACAACTAGGGCACAACTAGAACCAAAGTAGGGCGCAACTAGGAAGAAAGTAGGGCGCAGCTAGGGCGCAAGTAGGGCGCAACTAGGGCTCAACTAGGGCGCAACTAGGACCCAACTAGGGCGGAACTAGTGTCCAAATGAGGTGCAACTAGGGCGCAACTAGGACGCAAGTACGGCGCAACTAGAGCGCAAGTAGGGCACCACTAATGCATAACTAGTTGTCCAACTAGGCCACAAGTAGGCCGCAAGAAGGGTGCAGTTAGGGTACGACTATGGCGTAACTAGGGCGCAAGTAGGGCGCAACTAGGGCACAACTAGGGTGCAACTAGGGCGCAAGTAGGGCACAAGTAGGGCGCAAGTAGGGCACAAGTAGGGCGCAAGTAGGGAGCAAGTAGGACACTTTTAGGGCACAACTAGGGCAAAAGTAGGGTACAAGGAGAGCGTAAGTTGGACGTAACTAGGGCACAACTAGGACGCGGCTATGGCGCAAGTAGGGTTTAGCTAGTACCCAATAGAGATGCAATTAGTGTGCAACTAGGATGTACGTAGGGTGTAAGTAGGCTGCAACTAGGGCGCAAGTAGGGCGCAAGTAGGACGCAAGTAGGGCGCAAGTAGGGCGCAAGTAGGGCGCAACTAGGGCACAACTAGGGCACAGGTAGGGTACAAATAAGGCGCAACTAGAAGACAGGTAGGGCGCAAGTAGGAAACAACTAGGATGCAACTAGAACGCAACTAGGGCGCAACTAGGGTGCAACTAGGATGCAACTAGGGCACAAGTAGGGCATAGCTAGTACCCATGTGAGACATAACTAGGGTGCAACTAGGGCACAACTAAGACATAAGTAGGGTGAAACTAGGGTGCAAGTAGGACACAACTAGGACGCAACCAGTGTGCAACTAGGGCGTAACTAGGGCGCAACTAGGAAGAAACCAGGGTGCGACTAGGGTGTAACTAGTGCCTAACATAGGCACAACTAGGGCACAAGTACGGCGCAACTAGGACCCCAGTACAACGCAACTAGGGCACAACTAGGTTGCAAGTAGGGCGCAACTAGGATGCAACAAGAACCCAAGTAGAGCGAAAAAAGGGTGTAGCTAGTGTCCGACTCAGGTGTAACTAGGACGTAACTAGGGTGCAACTGGGGTAAAACTAGGGCACAAGTAGGACGCAACAAGGGGGCAAGTAGGCTCCAACTAGGGCGGATGTAGGGCGCAAGTAGGGGCAGCTCAGACGCAACTAGGGCACAACAAGGACGCGACTAGGGCGTAGCTAATGCCCAACTGAGGCGCAACTGGGGGGTAACTACGGCGCAAGTAGGGCGCAACTAGGGTGAAAGTAGGACACAACTATGGTGCAACTAGGGTACAACTAGGCCGCAACTAGGACGCAACTAGGACCAAGGTAGGGCGCAAGTATGGTGCAACTTGGACGGAACGAGGGAAAAATAGGACGGAACTAGGGCGCAACTAGGGCGCAAGTAGTGAGAAACTAGGGCGCAACTAAAGCGCAACTAGGGCGCTAGTAGGGTGCAAGTAGGGCGCATCTAGGGCGTAACTAGACCCAACAAGGGTGCAACTAGGGTGCAACTAGGACACAAGTATGGCACAACGAGTGCGCAAGTGGGGCACAACTAGGGTGCAACTAGGACACAAGTATGGCACAACGAGTGCGCAAGTGGGGCACAACTAGGGTGCAACTAGGACACAAGTATGGCACAACGAGTGCGCAAGTGGGGCACAACTAGGGTGCAACTAGGACACAAGTATGGCACAACGAGTGCGCAAGTGGGGCACAACTAGGGTGCAACTAGGACACAAGTATGGCACAACGAGTGCGCAAGTGGGGCACAACTAGGGTGCAACTAGGACACAAGTATGGCACAACGAGTGCGCAAGTGGGGCACAACTAGGGTGCAACTAGGACACAAGTATGGCACAACGAGTGCGCAAGTGGGGCACAACTAGGGTGCAACTAGGACACAAGTATGGCACAACGAGTGCGCAAGTGGGGCACAACTAGGGTGCAACTAGGACACAAGTATGGCACAACGAGTGCGCAAGTGGGGCACAACTAGGGTGCAACTAGGACACAAGTATGGCACAACGAGTGCGCAAGTGGGGCACAACTAGGGTGCAACTAGGACACAAGTATGGCACAACGAGTGCGCAAGTGGGGCACAACTAGGGTGCAACTAGGACGCAACTAAGTCTCAACTAGGATGCAACTAGGGTGTAGCTAGTGTCCAACTTGGTGCAACTAGGGCGCAACTAGGTCGCAAGTAGGAAACAACTAGGGTGCAAATGGGGTCCAACTAGGGCGTAACTAGGACGCAACTTGGGTGCAACTAGGGCATAAGTAGTGCAAAACTAGGGTGCAACTAGGGTGCAACTAGGGCCCATCTAGGGCGTAACTAGGCACAAGTATGGCGCAACTAGGGCGCAACTAGGGTGTAACTAGGGTCCAACTACGGCGGAAGTAGGGCACAAGTAGTGCGCAACTAGGAGGCAACTAGGGTGCAACTAGGACGCAAGTAGGGTGCAAGTCGGATGCAACTAGGGCCCAACTAGGGCACAACTAGGACGCAAGTAGGGCACAACTAAGGGGTAACTAAGACACAACTAGGGCGCAACTAGGGTGTAACTAGGGCGCAACTAGGGCACAACTAGGGCGTAATCAGGGTGCAATGAAGGCGTAGCTAGCGTCCAACTGAGGCGCAACTAGGGTGCAACTAAGACGCAACCAGGGCGTAACTAGGGTGCAACTAGAGCGCAAGTAGGGTGCAACTAGGGTGCAAGTAGGGCGCAAGTACGATGCAAGTATGCTTCAACTAGGGCATAACTAGGGGGCAACTAGAGCATAACTAGGGCACAACTAGGGCACAAGTAGGATGTAAGTACGGTGCAACTAGGGCGCAATTACGTCGCAACTAGGGCGCATCTAGGGTACAACTAGGGCAGAACTAGGGCGCAACTAAGACGCAACTAGGGTGCAACCAAGGCGTAGCTAGTGCCCAACTAAGGCGCAACTAGGGCGCAACTAGGGCGCAACTAGGGCGCAACTAGAGCGTAACTAGAATGCAAGTAGGACGCATATAGAACGCAATTAGGGTACAACTACGGCAAAACTAGGTTGCAACTAGGGCCCAAGTAGTGCACAACTAGGGCGCAACTAGGGCGTAACTGAGGTGCAACTAGGGTGCAACTAGGGTACATGTAGGGCGAAAGTAGGGTACAACTAGAGGGAAACTAGGGCACAACTAGGGCGCAAGTATGGCACAAGTAGGGTGTAAGTTTGGCACAAGTGGTGCACAACTAGGGTGCATCTAGGGTGAAAGTAGGATGCAAGTAGGACGCAAGTAGGACACAACTAGGGTGCAACTAGGGTGCAACGAGGGTGCAAGAAGAGTATGAATAGGGAACAACTGGGACGCAACTAGGGTGCAAGTAGGGTGCAAATAGGGCAAAAGAAGGGCAAAAACTGCAGCAGAACAAGGGCGCAACTAGGGTACAACTAGGGCGCAACCAGGGTGCAACTTGGGTACAACTAGGGCGTCGCTAGTGCCCAATAGAGACATAACTAGGGCACAACTAGGGCAGAAATAGGACGCAAGAAGGGCGTAACTAGAGTACATGTAGTGTGTAACTAGGGTAAAACTAGGGCATAGCTAGTGTCCAACTGAGGTGCAACTAGGGCGCAACTAGTGCGCAACTAAGGCGTAACTAGGGCGTAAGTAGGGCGCAAGTAGGGGGCAAGTAGGGTGTAACTAGGACACAACTAGGGTGAAAGTACGGTGCAACTAGGGTGTAACTAGGGCACACCTAGGGCATAGCAAGTGCCCAACTAAGGCGCAACTTGAGCGCAACTAGGGCACAAGTACGGCGCAAGTAGGACACAACTAGGGTGTAAGTAGGGTGCAAGTAGGACGCAACGAGGGTGCAAATAGGACGCAACTTGGACGCAACTAGGGTGCACCTAGGGCGCAACTAGGGCTCACGTAGTGCGAAACTAGGATGCAAGTAGGAAGCATCTAGGACGTAGCTAGGGCATAACTAGGGTACAACTAGGGTGCAAGCGGGGCGCAAGTAGGACATAACTAGATTGCAACTAGGACACAACTAGGGCGCAAGTAGGGCACAAGTATAGTGTAACTAGGCCGCAACTAGGGCACAACTAGGACGTAAGAAGGATACAAGTAGGACGCAACTAGGGTGAACTAGGGTTCAACTAGGGCGCAACTAATGGTCAAGTGAAGCGAAACTAGGACGCAACTAGGGCGCAAGTCGGGCGCAACTAGGGCTTAAGTAGGGCGCAACTAGGGTGCAAGTAAGGCACAAGTAGGGTGTAACTAGGGTGCAACTAGGGTGTTGCTAGTGCCCAACTGAGGCCTATCTAGGGTACTACTGGTGCACAAGTATGGTGCACCTAGGGCACAACTAGGGCACAACTAGGACGCAACTAGGGCGCATGTAGGGCGCAAGTAGGGTGCAACTAGGCTGTAACTAAGGTGCAACTAGGATGCAAGTAGTGTGAAAGTATGGCTCAATGAGGACAAAACTAGGGTGTAACTAGGACACAAGTAGGGAGCAAGTAGGGTGCAACCATGGCGCAACTATGCCGCAACTAGGGCGCAACTAGGGCGCAAGTAGAGCAAAAAAAGGGTGCAACTAGGGCACAACTAGGGCACAACTAGGGTGCAACTTGGACGTAACTTGGGTACAACTAGGTCGTAGCTATTGTCCAACTGAAACGCAACTAGGACACAAGTACGGCACAACTAGGACGCAAATATGACACAAGTAGGGCGCAACTAGGGCTGTTGGTTTTTGCGCTCATTGTGCTCTGTTGTGTCCTCCCGGCTTGTGTACATCGGCGTGCAAATGACTGACAGCGAGACTCGACGCTGATGGAGTGTCGTCCGTTGGAGCCAACGCACGCTGAGGTCGTCTCGCAGTTCGCTGGAGCCCCCTCTCTCCAGCGACGTGTTCAGCTCAATCGGTAGGCCTCCTCGGCGGTCACGCTGCCGGCAGTCACTGCCATCGCAGTCGCTGTCTGCATGCGTCCAGCGTGTACTGTCGTGCCTGCGTCGTCATGCGCTACCTAGGGTCCCAGTTGCATGTTGCATGGCCCTGTTTGGCAGCATAAACCATCGTGGGCACTACCTGGGTTCAGGCTGCCATAACTCCTCGCTACTATTTTTCTAGCAGATTTTGACCGCATAGCTACGTTTCCAACGTTGGTGTTATGGTATGGTCCAGTTTTCAGGCAAAATGGACGACGCCCGGGTTTTGGGCTGTCGGCCGTCTGGCAGGCCTCACCGAGAAAACCTGCCAGCCTGAAATTAGTTGTTTTCTGATTGGCTGTTGAATTGAGTAACAAGCTCTACAGAGCTGGGGGGGGGGGGCTAGAACTTGGAGGGGTTCCCCATTACTGTTCATTCTTCATTCCTAATCAGTTACTATCAATTTTCAGCTGCTTTCTGGCGCTAACTCTGGCGCGCGCGTTTCTGAGCAACAAATCCAGAGCTTCCAGACTTGGATTCTTGAGCAGCAGACTGAGGGGGCAGCTGACTTAAGCAACGAGCGTGGAAGCCCGCACGCTGCATCAACAATGCTGCTGCCCCAACCTGCTGCATAGTTTTCCCTTTTGGTATCAGAGCCAGAGTGTAGTAGTAGTAGCAGAAGACTGGCGAACAGGTGCCAGACAACGCCGGCGGACCCCCATACGCGCCAGTGCAGAGGAAATGCTGCCGGATTTTTTCCGACAGCATTGACCCTCCTGGTGGCGGCGTCAGATTTTTTCCCACGGCCACTGGGCCAGGGGAAATGCTGCCAAATTTCTTCGGCAGCACTCACCCCCACGCGTGACGCGAGGAGGTGAGCGGCAGGCGGCGTCTGACGTCTGTGGGCGACGACGCACGCGGCAACGTCACCCAGGTGCAGTGACTGGCACCACCAGTAGCAGCAGGTAGAAGCAGCAGCCCGCAGTAGCCCGCAGTAGCAGCAGCTCGCAGCAGCAGCAGCACCAGCCCGCAGCAGGAGCAGCTCGCAGCAACAGTAGTAGTAGCGTGCAGCGGCAACAACGGCGTGCAGCAGCAGCAGCAGCAGCCCGTAGCAGCAGCCCGCTACAGCAGCCCACAGCAGCAGCAGGCAGCAGCCACAGCACGCAGCAGCTACAGTAGCGTGCAGCAACAGTAGCGGGCAGCAGCAGCTGTTGTAGCTGATGGAAACTGGGGCAGCCCTCAGGGAGGTGATCAGGCTCACTAAGAGCCGCCTAGGCAGGACCAACTGTTTGTGAGAGGGAGTTGCAGGTTGCACAGACAGAAATTACGGAAGCGAATGTAGGTCTGCAGAGAACGCGAATGTCTGAATCGACTCTTGAGTGAGAAAGTACATCATCACAGCTTTCTAACAAGCCCTTATATGCCTCATTTGGCTAAGGGAGCACTGAGATCCACTCTGTCAAAGCTCACCCTCTAGCACACTCCTAGCCTAGCGGGATGAGCGGCAGTCACCTTGTCACACAAGAGAATTATGTCTCGCACGGCCTGCACGGCTAATAATCATGGACTGGTCCTTCCTTGAAGTCTCTTGGACGTCCTCCAGCCGTCTTTTCTCCTTGAAGGCCGCTCTCAGCCGTCCTGGCCAATAATCCTGCTGCCTTTTGAGCTCAAAGTGCTCAGGTCGTCACTTGAACCCGACCCATGATCTCCAAACTGTGGAAATCCATATCTCACTCAAACGGACTCCAAATCGAGTTCCGTAAAGTGCGTTAGAACCTGTGGAACATCCT
>SZWC01026335.1:8526-25494 GCA_023375785.1 Penium margaritaceum
ACCCCAACCCGTCACTCTCAAAGTGACGGCCTGTGCTGGCTGGAAGTGGCAGAACTTGGCTCTGATACCAAATGTTGGAACTTGAGGAGAGAGGGAGCCTTGGAGCAGCGAGCATGTGTGATTGGAAGGGCATCACTTGTGCTGAAGAATGGTTGTTCAATCACTCAAAATGATGGAGTACATATAGAGCTAGAGCTTGGGCAAGTCAGCCCTCTCACAAGCCACACCACTTAGCCATGGAGGCTAAGGCTCACACACTAGAGTCCATAATCTCACACAAGGGAGGAAATCAGCCTAGCAATCAGGCTGACCACTCACACACGACCTAGAGAGCTAGAGAATGCTCTCATGGCACACTCCTAGTGGTCACATAACCCACAAACCCATGGAGAATCGCCATGTGTCCATGGCTAGCACACAAGGATCTCACCTCACCTAAAAAGTAAGGAGAGGTACCTTTATCCTAGTCAGCACACTCTGACAAGGCAATCCTAAGACCAAGGACCTTTTTGGATATTTCTCCCATCAGGTCTTGATCCTGGACCTCTTGCCTTTTTCTTTTCTCAGGCTAAGGCATGGAGCCATCACCCATGCCCACCCAGACATCGACGGTCCATGACCCCCGAAACTTCGAAAATTCATATCTCCCAATCCGACCGTTGGATCGGTCTCAAACTTGGGCCATAGATATTTTGCCACCTGATCTTTCCAATGGTGAAGTTGGATTGGCGATCGGAGCAGGCATCTGGTACTTTCCTGGAACTTGCTCCTGTGGACCTGAAACTGAGCCAGATGGCTCCTTTCCCAACATTTTTGGTCTCCTCTAGCACACCCAATCTCGTGCTTGTGCTAGTCCCCATTGGCACACCTGCTCTCGTTCCTTTCTCATCCCCCACTTACATCATTGCTCCTGTGCCAATGTCAGACCCCTCTCACACACCTCACCCCATGACAATGGTAGTTTACCTAGATGTACCTGGTCATATGCTTGTACTTGTTCCCCATGCATGCCAGCCAGTCCTTGTCCATGAGTACCTTGGAGCTGCACCCTCTCCCCTTCCCTAAAAGCGTGCAACCCCTATGGCTATGGCCCAACCGCCTACTCTGTAGCCTCAGGTGTGCACCTTGGCATCAAGCTACTCCCACAAGCCTGGTAACCGTCTTCGACCACTGGCATTCAAGGCTCATCGGACGGCTTACTTGGCATCCAGACTTCCTACTTTTAGTCTTTGGAATGGCGAGCCTGGTATGAAGGCCTTTGGCGTGAGTGTCCAGGCAGGCTGCACTAAGCTACACCAAGCGTGCCTTATCGGCCATGAGTTTTCCTCCTGTGAGTTCTTGGTCGCTTGTGACGTCACGGCTAATCTTGTTGTGGTCAGACCGAATCCGGAGGCATACCTGTTGGCCAATTGCAACTCTCTCTTGATGGTGCCTGATGCAGGCACAAGAAAGGTACCACTCTCGACTGATGAAGTTGACTTGTGGCATGCTGCTTATGAGAATGAACTGAGAGTCATCCGTGAGCATAGTGTCTATGAACTTGTCAACCTCCTAACTGGGAGAAATTCTGTACATGCCAAGTGGGTGTTTTGCGAGAAAGTGAAGCATGACAAATCACTGATCACTATAAGGCAAGTCATCAGGATGCAGAATCAATTATTGTCCAAGGTCTACCCAAGAGGGAGGAAAAAGGAAATGATTTTTTGGTCAACTTTGTTGTTGGGTTGGAGCGGTTCAAGTATCTTCATTTCTTTCTTTGAGCCAACCCCTTTTACTATGTTTCATTGTCCACGTCTAAACTCTATGTTTCCAATGCCCCTTGACGCCTTCTCATTTGATGGCATGGCCAACACGTGTATGGAAATGTGGTTGCCGCACCACTGCGTCTACGTGGCTTCGACGGCGTAGTTGCATCAGGTCACCCATAGGTGGTGCCTCGCGATCCCCTTGTCATGGCAAAGTTTCTCGTGAGGGGCCTCACAATAGGGAGGCTCCTTGCGCTGTCATATTGGGCCATGCCCATTGCGATGTCATATTGGGTCTGTGATTTCGCAATGGGCATGGCACAATATGACATCGCAAGGAGCCTCCAGAGCCCATGGTTAATATTCGTGATGGAATCTTGTTCTGTTGCTCGAGGCGCGGCCAAACATTACAAGGAACTATCCATTTGCTCTTGTGCAAACAAGAAGCTTCTGCAAAGCTTTTGATTTGCAAGGCCGGACGGCAAGGAACTCTCCTCGCCCTCTAGTCAATCGAAGATGAAGAATTTCCCCATTCTCTCCCGCATATGCCACGACATGCCTTTCAAGAGAAAAAGGCACAATTGTATGTCCCGTTACAAGGTGGCTTAGAATATGCCAGGTTTACTATTGCAACCCAAATGGCTATGTTACTCGCTAGTTTTATGAAGGTCATCCAAATTTTAATATTAATCTTGCTCCCACAGAGAGAGCAATAATCAAGTGAGCGAGCAATTAAGTGAGCCAGCAGTGAGCATGCGAGAGAACGAGGACAAAAGCTTGGTCAATAGTTAGGCCTGACAACGTCATGCATTGCTGAGGTGGATCAAGGGTATGCTTCTTTGATGTGGCATTGAAAGTCACTGCGGTTGATGCTATTGACACAAATAAATGACATGGTAGGCACAAGACGTTGACGTGGTCAACTAAAAACATGACGCGCTCAAAGTGTGTAGTTCATTTCACTGTCTACCTTGACTTACATTTATAGAGATCTGGTTTTTTGTTTTATTTCACTTTGGTGGATGCCCTTTTTCTAAAGGAAGGTTTTCCTATCTAATCCTGTTTCTGCCGCTTTTACTTTAATACAACCGTGTCCCTAGTGGGTCAAAACAAAACAATAGCACCCCTAGTTTGCGTCCAAACATGATTTTGTTGCAAAGTTCACGTCAAGTGCATGTGACATGCAAGCCGTCAGAGTACTGAGGCCCCCAACTCCGCAAATGAATGAAGAACCCCTCTTTTTAGGAGTTTGACATTGTTTCCATAGGGGTTTGTGAGCGGTCTGCATTGGGGGTCTAAGACTCCCCATGCATTCAAGGGGAACCTGCTAGGCCCTGCTAATGTGGACTCGAATTTGTGCTTGCACAAACAAAAAGCCCTAAACACCGCAAGTAAGTTGATGTTGGATTTAAACATGGCTTGTATCCAAAAAATAATGGGTTTGCATGCATTAAACATACATTGTCATTTTGAAAAGGGAATTTTTCTCGCTCGCAAACAATAGACAAACCCTTTTCTTCTCGACGTGCAAATCCCTCGTTAGGGAGGTGAGAAGCTGCTTAGAAGCCGCCTAGATTTACTACTGCTGTCGTGGCGACACGGTCCAGTCAACTAGCACACTAGCAAAAAATTGGGTACAAGAAACAGTATGAGTTAGGCTAGGGAGATGCTCAAAGTCTCATAAGCTCAAATAGTTTAGTAGTGTACAAAGAAATGACAAATGACGAGTATAAAACATAAACACGTGCCATGGCCCACAGCGGGTGACTCACGCAGTAGTGTCAATCTATCATAAAACTGGCCTAAAACCGACGTTTTATCATAGACGAGGATGGCGGTGAACCTCTCAGCTGTCTGTCTTAGAAAGAGGGATGGGTCAGCGTCACTCGATACGTAACTGGCATGTGTTAGTGTTCAGATGACCTCGAAGTTCCAGCACCTAGGTGACTGTTTCATGTTGTACAAGGCCTTGCGCAAGCACTAGACTTTGACACCGACCTCGAATCTAGGTGGCTGCACCAGGTACATCTCCTCCTCTAAGGTGCAATGGAGGAACGTGTTGTTTACATCCATCAAGTGCAGCTCTCTGTCGTGGTGAGCAACAGCCCCAAACAGAGCGTAAGCGATAGTCATGTGGCCAACGGGTGCGAAGGTGTCATTGAAATCTACACTCTCAACGTGTGAGAACCCCTTGGCCATCAAGCGAGCCTTATAGCGATCCAGTATGCCATGAGGCATCACCTTCTTGCGAAAGACCCACTTGGCATGCATAACCTTCCGCCCAGGCGGGAGGTCGACGAGCTCATAGACACCGTACCCACAGATGACTCTCAGTCCATCCTAACAAACAAGACGCCACAAGTCCGTACCCTATGATGAGAGTGCCTCCTTCAACGTGCCTGGATCAGGCGTTGTCAAAGGAGAGCTCCGCGTGGCTAAGACACACGCCTCTAGACTCAGTCTCACCACGACAAGGTCGGTTGCGCCATCGCAAGTGACTGAGAACTCTTGAGAGACCATCTAGTGGCCAACAGGACATGCTCGATGTACCTCAATGTAGTCTACCTCAACACTCAACCCAAGGGCCTTCGTGCCACACTCACCACTCTGAAAAGTACGAGTTGGGCGTCTAGGCACTAAGTCAGCAGTCCACTGAGCCCCAGAGGTCAGTGGTCAGAAACAACCACCGTGCTTGCGAGAGTAGCCCGATGCTGAGGTGCTCACCTTGGGCTACGGAGAAGTCTACTGGCCTAGCTGCAGGGGGGATAGGTACATGCATGGAAGTGGTGTGACAGAGGGGAATGACATTGGCATGAGATAAGTTGTGATATAGGGGACAGACACTCATATGGGATCTGGTGTGCCAAAGGGGACCGACACTAGAAGAGGATCAAGTGTGCTTGAGGGGTCTCGCACCGGCATGAGATGAGGTGTGTCAGAGGGGACCAACACTGGCATGGGATCAGTTGTGCCAAAGGGGTTTGACACTGTTACGGGATCAGCTGTGCCAAATGGGACTGACAGTGGTACAGGATTAGGTGTGCTAGAGGGAACTCATGAGGCAACTGCACCCACAGCCACGATGGCCGGATCGTTAGCTGCCGGAGACCGGACCACAGGTAAGGAGGCCCAGACGGACCCAACCACAGGACTAGATTCCCCCATCCGCCGGGAGGTCACACAAGTATGAACGTGGTCGGCTGCCAGCAACAAAATACTAGAAAAGTCGTAGTAAGTGAGAGCCTCAAAGAAGAGAGCACCTCGAGAGTGGACAATGCGATGGCGAGCAGGGTCCCATAAGCGCCAGGCCTTTGACCACGAGGAGATGCCAAGGAACGTACACATGCATTCCCAAGGTGAGACCTTAGACCCCTGCACGTCCTTGGTATACCACACGCAGGCGCGAGATCTCCAACCGAGTGCAAGACGGAGATCAACACGATGGACGAACCACAAATTGCACGGCATGACATGGTCTGGAAGTGGACCATGCGGTAATCGGTTCCGGACTCACGTGATGTCAGAGAAGCCCTCAAAGGCAAAGGAATCCGGAAGACCGCACTCAGACCCCATACCACGAACCGCTTCCTCCATGGTGCGGTTCTAACGCTCAGACACACCGTTCTGCTGTGGCGTAGCGGGGGCGGAGAACTGGTGAAAAATGATGTGCTCAACAAAGTAGACATCTATCTCGCCTGAGAACTTGCCACCACGATCCGAGCGGACCTTGTGCAGGGTGTGACGAGGTTGACGCTCACCCATCACAAGGCACAGGCAGACCGCCAATCCGGCATCGCTCTTGTGGCTATAGACCCACCGCATCTATGTGAAGTCATTGGTCAGGGTGAGAGCATATCGACCCCAATCAGAGACGGCCTTGACCAAGAATTTCCGAGTGGACCAACTCTAGTGGACACAGTGCTCGGGAGGAGGAGTCACGGTAAGAGGAGCATTTCATCTTACCCTGAGCACAAAAACGACAATTGGTCTTGGGCGGCTTCTCAAAGGAAGCCACGTCAAGACCAAGAGCTAGCTGAGTTTGAATGAGCTTGGACACAGTGTCCAGGCTCACATGGCAGAGGCGACGATGTAGTAAGCGTTCATGCTCAGGGGAGAGGACACCAATGAAAAACACACATATACAACAGAGAGGAGGAGAAGAAACATAATAAATGCAACGAGACACATGATGGAGGTCATCAACAAAAAACAAACAAAGTACGATGATACGTGTGTCAAGAGAAATCACTGTGGCAGAGTCAGCAAAGTGCTCAGGAGTAGGACCCATCCTGGTGCATGCACAAACAAAGAGCAGGCTGAGCTCAAGAGCAGGGACAAAAAACACATTGGAAATGTACAAGGGGCTAGACAGACCATCAAACCGCACTACCCCAACTCCTTGCACAGGCAACAACTGACCAAACCCTATGCGAACGGACCAAACAGACGCAACGGGACCGAGGACAACAAAGTCACTAAGACAACAAGTCATGTGAAGGGTGGAACCAGATTCAATGATCAGGGTGCCACTTGGCTCACGTGCAGTCTTTAACACTTAGCAACATGCCACAGAACACTATACCTGTGCTCGACACGCAAGAGAGGGCTGACAACAACAACGAACGGCACGGAGTAGTGACTTGTCAAGCTAGTTGATACCGTCAGGTCCATCTTCGTCGCAAGCCAACTGAGCTCCACCGCAGTCATCATCACAGGCAACAAACGTCGTAAGACAAGCTGTCTCAGGACCACCTGGCTGTGACAACACACTCATACCTCCCTGAGGACAAAGCGCCAGCAGCTGACAAAGCTCCACGATCGTGCGATCCCAACGGTCCATATCACCGCTGCCACCTGGTGAAACGAATGCGTCTGCTATAGTCGTGGTTACGGCGCATCTCGTCCGTGTGTCACTCGAGGAAATCTGTTGTGTGTGCACCGCTTGAAGGCCGCGCATGACCCGAGTCTAGTCAAGAGGCAACTCACACCCTGTGTACCAGTGAGCGCCTCCACAGTTGTAGTAGTGGATAGAATGTCCGCTACCATTACTCGTGGACTAGTGTTGCTTCTACTGTTGTTGTCCCTTCTCGTGTCGCTTCTTCCCCTTCTCCCCCTGTGCGGCCACTAGAACACCGTGAGTGTGGCCGCTCGGGGTAGAGAAGGAGGAGGAGGAAGCAGTGGAGGTGGGACTGGTGAACTGGGACAGAGAAGTAGGAGGGGTTGCAGTCATTGCTCCAACAAGTGGACTCTGTTGATGGGCGATGACAGCCTCATGAACTGATGTGGCTTGGAGGAAGTAGCAACGGGCCCAAGGAAGCGGCTGTGGTGACTTCAAAAACTCAGAGAGAGCCACATGGTCGAACCTCGTAAAGAGCTTCACGTGGTCCAAGTGCGCCCCCATCATGATAGTGTCGAGTGCCCACAACTGTGTCCCACCACCGGAGCGTGTAAAGGCATATCGCGGGCGTCTAGTAGCCAACTGCAAGCTCCGTAGAACCATGACAAAGGGATTGAAAATCATGTATTCGGGCCACCCTTCTCGCATAGGTCTCCGAAACGAGAAGTGTCAGTGTCAACTCCCTGCCCTCACGCGGATCTGCTCCAGTCCCGGTCCCGGACTCACTTAGGAAGGGTCGGAAGTCGACCACAGTCTCCCACGGCGTGGTGTAGAGGAGAGCATCGCTCTCACTGCTGTCTGGACATGGTGAGCATCACGAGTTTGGAACTGGTTGTGCTAGTATGATAGACGCCCTCAGAGTCAGACCAAACCTGAAACAGGGTCTCCCAACAATCAACGGTCTCATTGTTGCCGCAACGGGGTAGAGCTATCCCAAAGTCCTTCAGTCGCCGCTCCTTGGGGAGGGCGACTTCAGGATCGGGAGATGGTGGACGATGCACAGGGAGACCACCAGTGAGAGAAACGCCATCAAAGATAAATACTACTGAACGACGTGGCTGGTCGTAACGCCGAGAAGGTGGCGGGATGACAGGCTCAGACCCCAGTCGCAGCTAATGAATGCACTCCTCACGGACGCAAATCTCGTCCTCACGTATGTCATCCTCCATTGCCTCTGCATCCCAAGTGTCAACAAGTGACGAGAGGTGCTGAGGCCGCGATGTTCAACAGGGCATATTCTGCTGAACGGATGGTGCAGCTCGAGCACGTCCTCTTGGTGTCGACTTAGAGGCCCCTAGACGACACCTCAGCAACTTTATAACCTCCTGTAACACGTCAATCTCGCACTGCTGCTGGCGGTGTATCTCATCCTGCATCCGACCAAGCTCGTCCATCGCGAGTCACTACGATCATGGACTCATGATGCCCGAAAAGGAGGAAGAGGAGGGGCCTCCTAGACTCTTGCCCTTATCATGGACCGGCAGCATCGATGCAACTCAATATGGGTCCAAACGTCAACGTTGTCTGAATCAATCACCGTTGGTCTTTCTTGAGGATTTGCAATGCTGGTAGAGAAAAAGGTTTCAGAAAAAAAATTGGTTGCGTTGGTGCTGACATCATCACCCACAATGATGATGTCAACGTAAAGGTGGTTTAAACAAGGCAAAACTTGGAGAGATTATTTGCCAGAGGATGCTGAGTGCACCGGCAGTGGTTTCATTCAAAAAAAACTTAGAATACGTCAAAAACATCACCGTTTTCTTTTCAGTCCTAAATCCGGAAAATATCTTCATCTGAGAGCGTTGTTTCATTTCCTGGAGCCTATAGGGCACCAAATGAGGCCACAATGGATGCGATGGATAGGGTTTTGCAAGAGTTTTCTAACGAGTCCTTACACGCCAAAACGGTGGTCGTTTGGGGCAGTTGCACTCACTCACGTCTCGGGGGTGGTAGGTGCGACCTGAGCGAACCTTCCGAGAAACTTCATGGACACGACCGTGTGGTTACAGTAAGCTGTGCAGACAGATGGGGACGGCTCACATCACAAGAATAGGAAGTTTGTGCATCAGAGAAGAAAAGGGGGGAAAAGGGGGCTTTCGCTCGATCACGATGTTGCAATGGAGCGACAGTCTTATGAAATTGGAGTGTGGAGAGCGACTTGAATCGCTATCCGCATTTGTTTTTTAAACAAAGGAGGATTCCATAATGATGTTGCCACACTATCGGCAGCGCATGTATTCATCCTCTTCTAAAACATGTCATGCCAACCAAAATCTATCAATTGGGAACAAGTCCAAGGCAGAAAGCTCTGTGTATTGGGAAAACATATCTATGTCACCCCAAAGGCCGCAAAATCACGAAACATTGTGAAGGGTTATGAGGGGTGCAAAAATGTCATGATCGCAAGTGTGGGGCCGGCTTTTAATCTACTTAAAATTGTGCGGGCATGAAGTGCTTAACAGTGAGTCAGGGCATGTTTGACTTCAACCCTTCCCATAGATCTAGATTGTGTTCTGATGTTCATCTTTTCATTTTGAATCACTAGCATTTTCACTTGCATAACAAAATGCAAGTCATTGAAGATTTCATTGATTATTTTGAATTAAAACAAAAATTAAAGTTTTATCCAAAGCTATGAAGCTTTATCTCTTTCTTATGATAATGTATTCGGAATAATTCTCTTTCACTGACCATTTGAGCGCTGGCCTCCCCAGATACCCACTTTTTTAAACCATTGACCACTACACCCAAAAAGTGTGAATAGTGACTAACCATGAACGTTGTGCCCACTTTTGAGAAAAGATGCACAGAATCCCAATGTTTTAGTCACATTTTCTCACCGAGTGGGGATAACATACATGTTTTTCAATGTTCAAGAAATTGGCTTTTGTTTTCATTTCTTTACGTTTTGAGGCGTCATTCTGTGTGCATTAACGGGAACATCCTTCATTTCATTCTGATATGGTCGACTTTTGCTGATGACTGTGGCAGGTGGCTTTTTCTGATGTTTTATCTGATGTCATGTTTATGAAATGACAATTTTGCGTCGTTGGGTCTTTCCACAATCAAACGTGCTCGAATGTGGTTGCGCGACCGAAATTTCTGCCACCGAATGGACGTTGGCAGAATCAGTTGCGCGACCAATACCGAGCACAAGGGTGAGGGGGTGGGTAGGGGAGGCGGGGGGAAGGGACGAGCCGGCCCTCTCCCTCGCGAATGCGGAGGACAAGTCGGAGGCCACCCCTCGCCATGGCAAGAGCTCACAGACGGCTAGCAGCTCGCCAACGGCCAGTAGCTCGCCGACGAACAGCAACTCACCGAGGGCCAGCAGCTGCCCGCCGAGCAGCTCG
This sequence comes from Penium margaritaceum, assembly GCA_023375785.1. Classification (NCBI taxonomy): domain Eukaryota; kingdom Viridiplantae; phylum Streptophyta; class Zygnematophyceae; order Desmidiales; family Peniaceae; genus Penium; species Penium margaritaceum. Next base: position 18,519 of record SZWC01026335.1, read on the forward strand.
CTGGCCGTCGGAAAGCCAGTTGTTTGCCGACGGCCAGCAGCTCGCCGGCCGACGGCATGCAGCTCGCTGGCCGACGGCTAGCAATGACGAAGCCACGAATCCGTGACCTCGCAAGGGTGAGGGCTCGAGGCCGATGGCCTCAAGCCCTCACTCTCGCATCCCCCCCCCCCCCTCATCATCGATTGTTAGCAGGGACAAGGAGAGAAAGTGAGATAAAAAGTCCAAGAGAGATGCGGGTGGGAGATAGAAAGGAGCAAGAAGTGGGTGGCAGCGACTGGGAGTCCGTTTCAAAGTATTGGAGATGTGTACGGGATGGACCTGCCGTGCAAAAAACGTGGGTATCGGAGTCATATGGTTAAACGTGGGTGATGGGCGCAAGTTTTTTCACTATTTCTGAAAAGAGCAAAAGGTGGGAAAAGCGTAAACACCAGGAAAGAGAGTGGTGAATGCGGTCTGTGATCCCCAGAAGGTGGGTAACCTGCGCAAAAAAAATTCAAAAGGTGGGTAAAAAGGAATCCCCCCCTAAAAACATTCCACTTTAATTGTGGTACTTTCTTTCCTCAGGTATTTTGAGTTGATACGCTTTGCAGAATTTGAGGGGAGAGTTTTTTATTTTTGTTTATGGAATAATAGTATCATTGCGTAAATCGAAGCTTGTTTTGACCTTGATTAGCCAGTATCCTTAGATATGGTGCAATGGAACTGGAATGAAAAAAATCAATCCCTTTCTTTGCATTAAATTTATGAATAAAATTTTAATATATTTATTTTTATTTATGTATGAACTATGTTTTCTTAATCTAATTATGCGCTCTTGAAACCCGTGTTGTAAACCTTCTAGCCGGTTTTGTTGAGGAGTTGCCTCTTGGTTACGACCTAAGGCGAAACGAAATGCAAATTAGACTACTGCTCAAACCTCCTAGCTATCCCTAAAAAGCCTGCGCTCCCGGATCCCGTCACGTGGTCCCCCGCCTTTGGCAAACGCCATCTTCCGCAGAAGCTGGCGTAAGCGAAGTGGCAGGGATGGTCGAGCGATTTGAGGACAAATACCAACCAGAACTAAGGATTCAGCATAAACAATGGCTGAGACTGAAGCCTGTCACGCGAAGATGAGTGTTCTCCAGGAGCTGGCCAACTTAGGCCGTTTGCTGGCCTTTTCCCTATCCGCTTGTAGGAAGCCTCAGATATGCCGATTAGCCTGTGTTCAGCTGGCCACCCCGCTCCGAGCGCTGGGGATTTTCGTTCACCGGGTGCAGACATTGGGGCCTTTCTCCGAAGAGGATGCCGTTTCGCTCGTCAACGTGACTCAGGAAGCATCCAGTGCAGCAGAAGAACTTATCGCCTACATGGAAGTGTCTTGTACTGTGAAATGGGCGTTGGTCGTCGTTCAACACTACGAGGACTTTTTGAACAAGTTTGGTAACGCAGCGAGAAAGCTGGGTCACGGATTTTGTGGCGTCGTTAGGAACTCGTACAAGGTTGGAAACTGCTGATGCTTGCAGCTCGTAATCTTCTGGTGGCTGCTTGGGAACTCTCTAAATTCTGCGAACCTCCTCTGCAGTTCGCCGATGCTTTCACTGAAAACAAGCCCGCTGCAAAGGCAATGATTTCTGAAGGCGAAGAGGCTGCTGCTGTCCTGGTCTCCATAACATTTGAACCCGACCAAGATTTGTTAACTTTGCGCTCAAGAATACGCGACATGATTGCATCTCATCGTTCGTGCGAGAGCTTAGACGTGAGTGAACATGATCAGAACGAAAAAGAGTTTCCTACCAGCAGCTTCAACGACCTTGTTCTCAAGTTTGAAGGTTTTGTGTTGGGAAGCTCAAGGTGAACACCAGCCAGCTCTTTCACCCTGAGCCTTCTTCAATCAATGTAGGTGCTCGCCATGAAAACAATGTTTTGTTGCCTGCTTCAGGTTCTCTGATCATTCTGACGACTCTGATTTGCTGGAACTTCGGAGGAAAATAGAAGCCATTCGCCAGCGCCATCACATCTTGGGCGACGAGGTCCCTCCAATGTTTTTCCAGCCTGGATCTGATGCTCCTGCGCCATTCCCAACACGGTTGGCCTTGCAGCCACACGCTTCTGCTGTGACGGGTATGGCATGGAAGTTGAGTCTAACTGGCATGAAATCCTTGCATGCTTGACCTCTTCGAAGCCGTTTGTTGCTGCAGATTCTGGCCCAGCTGAGGAAATTCCTCGCCTCACAACTGTCTGCCAGTCTCTCACTGGGCTGGCTTCTCCTGGGATTACTCCTACCAAGATGCCTTCAAGGTCTTTCTTCTTTTCTAGTCAAAGCCTTTCCTGCACATAGATATTCTGTCGCTTATTTGTGCTCTTGGTGATGTTCTTTCTGTCAGGCGGCGATCCAGCCTGAGTGACGAAGCACCTGCAGAGTTTTTGTGTCCCATTACCTGGTACACAATGTTTCCTTGCTTGTTGTCTCAGTTGTATGTGTTCATCCACTCTCATTCACAAGACGTTGCTCCTGCATTTGCAGTGAACTGATGTCAGATCCTGTTATGGTGGTGACGGGGCAGTCGTACGAACGCAGCTCTATTCGTCAATGGATTTCAGAAGGACACAGGACTTGCCCTGTTACACGTAATTGATGGTCTAAGCTTGTATTCTAGTTGCACAAGTTGTGTGCTTTTCCCTTCATGAGCAAAGTGTTACCCATTTCTTACAGGTCTACCCCTATCAAACATTGACCTGGTACCAAATTATGCTTTGAGGAACGCCATCACAAACTGGGCTGAGCGTCGCAGCATTAAGTTGAAGGAGCCTGAATATGCGCCACCTCCTAGGTCAAGCGGAGCAACATACAGAAGTGGTACACAGGCAGCATCGGCGTCAAGCAACAATGGAGAGGCTTTACTTTGGGATCCATCTATGCCTGAGCGTTCAAGCCCAGCAGTTCTTGCTGTCTCTCAACTCTACAGTGGAAATTCAGAGGACAAGGTTGGTTTCAGACAAGTGGCCACAATAACTTCTATTAGGAAAAGCACTTCCTCATGCTAACATCTGGCTGTTCTGGCCGCTTCCTCCACAGGACGCTGCAGTCGCACAACTGTGCACAATTGCCAGTGAAGGTAAGTCGCCCTCCTGTGTTTTTTTGCCATATGACTGTACTGGATCGTTCTCACAATGTTGATGCCCTTGCAGGTGGTGAGGCTGGACGATACCTGGTAACACAGGCTGGTGCAGTTCCACCACTTGTGGTTGTGTTGGAGCAAGGTTCTGACTTCAGCAAAGAGATGGCTGCTCGCTGCTTCCGCTTTTTGTGCCGAAGCAACAACCCCATCATAACACAGACCTGCTCAGCGGCAATACCTGGCCTCATCAAGCTCCTTTCTGAGGTTCATTGTTTTTTTTCTTACATCTGCTGGGTTGGCCACCATACTTTTTGCTTTTTGGCAGTGTTGCGACGTCATGTTTCCTTTTCCCTGATGCAGGGAACTCAGGGTGCAAAGGAGGCCTCTTGCGGAGCTTTGGTGAACCTTTCTGCAAAGACAGATGTGAACAAGTTTGCCATTGCTGCTGCCGGTGGAATCAGTCCCCTAGTTGCCATCCTCAAAGGAGAGGAATCAAATGCCTCAAAGATGGCCCAAGAGTGCGCCGCAGCAGCCCTATGCAACCTTGCTTTTAACAATGAGAACCGAGCAGATATAGCACGTTGTGGGGCCATACCGCTGCTTGTGAAGGTAGGTCTTGAGACTTTCGAGCAACTTGAATGGTTGTTTTGAAGGAAGTGAGAGTAGAGATACTCCTTCTGTCTCCAGGTGATGGCCAGCATGCCCACGCCTGAAGCTGGAGAGTATGCTGCACATGCTCTAGGCTCACTGGCTTGCGAGCTTCAGGAGAATGGTCTTGCTATTGTGGAGGTATGGCAGCTTTTGCATGCATGACGGTTATAGCATCTTTTTCGTCTGGTTCAGGAGCTAAGTGTTCGGTTTCTTTGTTGTGTCATGTAGGCTGGTGCCGTCCCTGTTCTAAAATCTATGCTGCAAAGTGGGTCTCAGTGGTCCAAGGAGGCTGCTGCCAGGACTCTTCGGAATCTGTCCTTCTATGAGAGTCTCCGGCAGACCATCATTTCGGCAGGCGCAGTTTCTGCACTTCTTGAAACAACAGAGACAGGAACAGCACGCGCCGCAGAGTCATCTCGTGCAGCCCTGAACAACCTTCTTGGCGTCAGGTTTCGATCGAGACAGGGTTTGCCAGCTCCAGGACCTCCTGTCGTCGCCTCAAGGGATGCAGAAACCCCTCCAGTTGATCCTCCCATTGCTACTGGTCAATCAAATCAAGCAGCTGGTTCATCAAACAGGATGGCACGCATGTACGAACCATTGCACAGAATCGTCCCCTCACGGTTTGTTGTCAGGTCAGGAGTACGTGTTCATCCTGAAGCGCAAGGGACAGCACCATCTGGAAACTCTGCAAATCCAGGGTCCTCCGTTGGGCGACATGCTGAACGCCAAGGTCCACGAATTCGGATGCCGCAATCAGGAGCAGCCCCACCTGGTCAGAATCTACCACGACATGCGAACTGATGTTCCCTTCAGCACAGCTCCGATGCGTTAGGATGTTCTCCTCCCCCAGCACTACACTAGCCCCTTCATTTTGAACATGGTGAAGGCATGCTGTCCAACATATCAGTTAATCTCCACAAGTCGTGCCGGGCAAACATGTCGCTCCATTCCTGTTTGAACACTAAGGTGCATCTAGAGGATGAGACACTGGTGTATGGAAATCTGGGTTAGGCTATGGAAGCTGATTGACATGTCCACATGAAAGAGGTGGAATCGGATCTCAAACATAGATATCGACCAATGGCTTTCACGACATGGTTTAGCGCTTACATCTCAAAGAATGACGGAAATGTTTTTACATTTACTCAGACGTGTGAACTCTATCCACCAAATAACTTGTTCTCACCTCCTGTAAAACTTGTGGCAATTAGGTGTGCTATTGAGATGTGAGACATGGCTCTCGATAGTGTACAACATGGTGTGGGACAATGTGTGCACTAATGATGAATGTTAAATGGGCTGGAAGCTTTTGAAGCACAGACCATGGCATCAAGATTCCCAGGATTCAAAAGCCAGGCAAGTCCTTGAAGAAAGTTGAGCCATTTGCACAGCATATACCTGTCGACTGCGCATCAATAGCATGCATGGGGGAGAGCCCTCTGTTGCATAGAGCTTCTCTTATCTCTCTCATCATAAAGCAGCCAGCCACCTCATTTTCCGGAAGCACAAACATTTAGGTGGATTCCAGCCACTATCCTTTTCCCCACATTTGCATGCTTTCCCATGCGATAGTTGAGCGAGCAGTACCTGGTCGCCCGGGAGTCAACGCCTGCAAAGTTTGGGCTGAATTCTTAGACCAACCGCAGACTTTAGGACAATGAATGATGAACCACATTGAAAACAATGAATTACTCCGCAGGGCCACCACCACTCATGAAATGTGGCAAGAAAATCATGACTACTATGGAAGAAACTTTCCTGTTCATGCCATTCTGCATAGCAAACTACAAAGAACATGTGGTCGTGCCCAGTGATGGAATAAGGCGCGCCCTAATCAAAAGTAAGGCGCGCATTGTTCATTTGGACAAAATGGATCCTGATGGGGTGCCTATAGGTTGGGAACTCACAGAAACCTCAACAGAGAAGGTTCATTTTGAAGCGCCTTATTCACTTTGGGGTGAAATAAGGCGCCCATGTTGCCATCATTGGTCGTGCCAGTCCAGGGCACCACTATGAACTAGGACACTGAGTGGCAAATTCCTCTTCTCCAAATAATCCTCAATCCCAAAGAGCAGAGACCAAAACTGAAGGCATGTAGTTCTGAATTTCAGAGTTGATGACGGATGAGCCTTCAATTTCCAACACAGAGGGGGTTAAAAGCTGCACAGAGTGAGACGGTTAACCATGGGGGAAGTCAGCGATTCACACAGCAGGAGCAGGGGACCCTCCTTGAAGCAAGGGTCCCTTCTCCTCCTCCAGTTTCCTCCCGCCCATCACAGCTGCCACCTTTGCGACTGCCAGAGCCCACGCCTGTGCCAATGCAGCACCAAAACCTTCCAACCTCCTCCTCCTCTCCCTCTCCCTCTCCTGCTCCCATAGCCACACTGCTGACCCGTAGTGGTCGTGCCGCACGGATCGCGTCGCGGCCCTCCAATCAAACCGCTCCACGTCTGCCCTCGCGGCTTCTCCCACCCGTCGCCTTAGCTCCGGCGAATCAATGAGGGCTTGCACCTTTGCCGCCGCCTCGTCCACGTCCCCCGGAGTGAACAGGAACCCGGTCTCCCCATCGTAACTTACAATGTCAGGGATTCCACCCGCGCGCGCTGCCACCACGGGGAGGCCCGAGGCCATGGCTTCCAGCACGACGAAGCCCAGGGTCTCGGTCTCGGAGGGCATGAGGAAGACGTCGCCGCTGGCGTACGCCTCGGACAGGTCTGTGCCTGAGAGCATTCCAGTGAACACCGTCGGCGTGCCCTCAAACAGTGCCTCTAGCTCTGGCCTGCACGCCACCACCGAATTTTTGTTTGAGGAGAGGAGGTGACAGGTAAAGTGCATGAACTTTACCTGGGTGGAAGGATGCTCCGATGAGACTGAACAAGGGGGAGGGAAGGAAAAACATGGACAGCAGTCAAGCTCTCGTCCTTTGCAGGGGTGTCATATTCAGACCTCGCAGCTCCTCTTGCAGTACAGCAGTAGTGAGCTATAGGCAAGCAAGAGGGAAGCTAGCTTTGTTCCGATGTGGCAAGGCGTAGGCAGCACATGCTTGCGGTGGTCAGTGTTGAACAGATGTTTTTGAAAGTGAGCAGGCCAGGTGCACAGGGAACTGCTTGCAAGGTTTGCAGTGTTAGGAGCCGAGAGAGGAAAAGAAGAGGAATCTCCTTATCTCTAGTTTGAGATAAACTGCAGAGAAGTCCCCAGGGGGAGGCCATACAGCGGAAGCAATG
>SZWC01026337.1:983-12139 GCA_023375785.1 Penium margaritaceum
TTTGTGCGAGCATGAAAGACACCAGAGTTCTCCGCAATGGCAAGAGCACTCTGGTCGTCGCAACGAAGCACAATGGCAGGTACTGACTGACCCAACTCAAGGAAAAGGCGTTGTAGCCATACCGCCTCAGCAGCCCGTGCACCCAGAGCAACATAGTCTCTGATGAGGTACGTGCAATGCAGCCATGCTTCCCGCTGTGCCAAGACACAGTAGTACCACCGAGCAGGAACACGTAACCAGTGCGACTGCGTCCATCTGGGCTCTAGGCCCAGTCGCTGTCAGTGTAGCCGTCAGGGACCACCAAACACTGCCGGCAAAAGCAGAGTCCGAGGTACGGTGTGGAGACCACGTAGCACACCACTCGCACAGTCGCGTGAAGAGCTCTAGCGCGTGGAGCCTGNGAAAACTGGGCAAGGAGGTTGACGGCAAAGGCGATGTCATGATGTGTGGTAGTTACCACGTACATCAGAGATCCGATGAGACGGAGGTACAAGGTCACATCCACTGTCTCCTCGAGCTGTGTGGGATCGTCCACCTTCAGGGCATCCTGCCTGTCAGGTGTGAGAGGTGTGGAAGCCGTGGGCACTGCGCCGAGGAGGTCGTTGAAGCTCTCCCCCACAACACGTGCGTATTGAGCGTGGTGCAGCAGTATCGTCCGACGTCTGCGGTCTCGCATGATCTCCATTCCAAGAAACACCGCTCCACGACCAAGGTCCTTCATCTTGTAGGCAGTCTGGAGGACAACCTTGGCCTCCATGGCCTCCAGTGAAGGAGACGCGATCAAAAGGTCGTCGATGTAGACCAGGATGGCGGTGAACCGCTCAGGCGTCCGTTGGATGATGAGAGAGGGATCTGCCTCCCTTTGTACATATCTCGCACGAGTCAGGGTGCCAGCAACCTCCTGGTTCCAACACTGAGGAGAATGCTTGAGGCCGTACAAGGACTTGCGCAAGCCCCAAACCTTGTCACCGTCTTCAAAGCCAGGTGGCCGAGCCACGTAAATCTCCTCATCCAGAGAGCCATGGAGGAACGCATTGTTCACATCCATCTGGTGCAGTTCGTAGTCATGCTGAGCCATTACATCGAACAGACCTCGAACTGAGGTCATGCGGCCGACAGGGGCAAAGGTGATATTGTAATCGATGCCCTCGATCTGAGTGTAACCTTCGACGACCAAGCGAGCCTTGTGGCATTCCATTGAGCCATCCGGCTTCACTTTCTTGCGAAAGACCCACTTGACCTGATTAGACTTCTCCTAGGTGGAAGGTCAACTAGCTTGTAAACTCCGTGCTCTCGGATGGCGCGAAACTCATCCTCATAGGCAACACGCCAAGCGTCAGCATCATGTGACGAGAGAGCTTCCCTCAGTGTGCCCGGGTTAGGCGCCACAGAGGGGGAGCTCTGCATGACAAGAGCACACGCCTCAGTGCTAGGTGTGACGACCACAAGATCAGCTACCACATCACAAGCGATATGAAACTCACGGGTGACAAGATCGTGCCCTACGGGGCACGTTGGATGTACCTCTGTGTGCTCAGTGCGGACACTCAGGCCTAGGGCCTTTGTGCAAGGATCACCACTCGCGATGTTGCGAGTGGAGCGCCTGGGTGCGGGACCTGACAGTCACTGGGCTCCGGAGTCCATTGGTCGAAGACGATCGCCAAGGTCACGGGAGTAACCTGGGCTCGAGGGGCACATCTCAGGCTCAGGGGCAGGCACGACCACAGTTGGTGAGGCTGAGGAGATGGAGCTGGTGATGCCATGCGAGGAGATGCGTGTGTGGGAGACACGGGACTAGGTGTGACAGTAAGAGCAGGTGAGGCAGGACCACGCGCAGAGGCAGGAGTACCAGAGGCGGACACAGGAGTACGGACAGGTATAGGATAATGGGTACCTGTGGGGTGCGAGGGAACATGGGTAGAGGTCGACGGTGTAGGAGAGGTCTCTGGGCTGACAGTGATGATCAAGAGTTGGAGACCGGGAAGTGGAGGGAGCTCGAATGGATGCATCAGCCTCGCGAGAGGTGCTTGAAGGCGCAGACTCCCCCATCCTTCAAGTCACCTCACATGTAGGAACATGCATGATGGATAGTGACGTGATCGATGTCAGATGTCGGTAGGTGAGGGACTCAAAGATGAGCGCGTTGTGTGACTCAACAATGCAACAACAAGAAGGATCCCAAAAGCTCCAGGCCTTTGACCGCGCGGAGATGCCGACAAAGGCACACAAGCAACCCCACGGTGAGACCTTGGACCCCCGCTGGTCCTTGGTGTACCACACAGAAGCCAAGGATCCCCAGACGCGAGCGAGGTGCAGGTCAGCATGGTGGCTGAACCAGAGCTCATATGGTTTGGCATGGTCCGGAAGGGGACTGTGCGGGAGGCGGTTCCAGACCCAAGTCATGTAAGCAAAGCCTTCAAAAGCGCAAGAATCTTGGAGAACGCAGTCAGACCGCTTAGCGCGAACCGCATCCTCCATGGTGCGGTTCCAGTGCTCAGAAACACCGTTCTAATGAGGAGTAGCAGGAGCAAAAACCTAGTAAAATTTCCCGTGCTCGGCGAAGAAGCTGTCCATATCGCCAAGAATCTCGCCGCTGCGACCCGAGAGGAAGGTGTGCGGCGTGTGGCGGGACTGACGCTCAGCCATCACTAGCCAGAGGCGAGCCGCAAGAGCGGCGTCACTCTTTCGGCGTAAGTTGTAGACCCACCGCATCCGGGTGAAGTCATCAGTCAGGGGTAAGACGTCTAGACCCCGATCGGACAGAGACTCGACATGAAGAGGACCAAGAAGGTCTTAATGGACTAACTCGAGAGGGTGAAGTACGCGAGAACGGGAGTCAGGGTAGGTGCGACGATGCATCTCACCCAGAGCGCAGAAGAGATAGTCAGTCTTGGGCGGCTTCTCAAAAGAAGCCGGTTTTAGATCGAGGGCGGGCTGTGTCTGAATGAGTTTTGACACAATGTTGGACCCTACATGACACAGAGGGCGATGAAGCAATCACTGGTGTTCAGGAGATAGAACACCAATGACAAAAACACGAGCTGAAGGGGAGGGGGAGCAAGGAGCAGAAGTCCGAAGACACGATACAGGTCATCCACAACAGAGGCACGAAGAACAACGTTACGAGTGTCAATATCAGACACAGCCGCGGAGTTTGCAGTGTGCTCCATAGAGAGCCCCATCAGTGTGCAAGCACGTACAGAAAGCAAACTGAGCTGATGGTCAGGCACAAACAAGACCTCAAAAAGATAGAGGGGGCCAGACAGACCATCGAAACACACAACCCCAACACCCTGGACTGGCAAGGATTGACCAGAGCTTGTGCAAACAGAACGAATAGACGCATCAGGACCAAGAACAACAAAGTCACCACGACGACAGGTCATGTGATGAGTGGCACCGAAATCGATGATCCAAGTGCCACCGGAATCACGACTGGAGGACTTCACTGTACAACAGGCAATGGAACACTCAGCCTTTGATGGACGCAGGGCAGCACGTGGGGAGGAAAGACAAAGGGCACAAAGGTGAGACTCATGAATCCCATCTATACAGTCAGGCCCATTTTCATCATAAGCTGAGTGTGCACCTCCACACGAGTCATCCCGAGTCACAAGAGCAGACGAACAGATAGTATATGAACCACCCGGCTGTGACAACACACTCGCACCTCCCAGAAAGCAAAGCGCTAAAAGGTGTCGAAGCTCGGTGATGGTGCGGTCACGTGGGTCTGGGTCGCCGTTGCTCGCCGGTGGTGAAACGAGAACTGTTGCGGTTGTGGTCGCCGTGCTCCCAGAGGATGTGCTACTCACCGTAGACCGTAGTGCGTGCGCAGCCTGGAGCCCGCTGTTGAAAAATTGCCCCTCCGCATGCTCAAGTGCGGCACCGGGAGGCGCTGACGAGCCGCCCGAAAGTGAAAACTCCGCGCCGGCAGATCTGGCGACTCGAGGATTGCTCGGATCCTAAAATGGAGGATTGCACCGTAAAGTTGACAAGTTGTTGAATCCGTTGGAAGTTGTTTCGCCGGAATCGGACAAGTATCGAGGGAGATATGGCCTTCCAAAGTTGGGGTATGCACAACGACTCTGGGAGCCAGCTGCTACTCGAAATCCAATCGATAATCGACCGGACCGAGTAACAAAACACCATCTGGAGAAACTGCTCCGATAGGCCTGCCGAGGCGTCCGGTGGATGATCCGCCTGATCAGGTGGATAATCCACCGGATCCAGTAGTGCAGGTTGTTACTGAGGGACAGCCAAAATCATGGCTAGGCGTCCGAAACTCAGTAGTACGTTTTGTTACTCAGGGACTTCATCAAAGTTCTGAGTGCAGGTCCGCGGACAGGTTTTGAACCTCGTCACACCCCATCACCAAATGCAACCCAAAAGTGGAGAGGGTGCGTGGAAACAGTGCAGGGGACCCCACACCATGTACAATGGGATATGCGCCTTGGGAAAGGCGCTTCGCACGTGTAGGAAGGCGCCACGGTGAGTGGCGGCATCAGGCTTCTGTGGTGGGTGAGACCTACACTTTGGCAAGCGTAACTTGGGCTACGCTTGGCCGAATCGAGCGCGGTTTGGTGCGTTGGAAAGCTCATGACTAGCCCGATAAATGGAGTGATCATTGATAAAAAACTAACGCAAACCGACATTATTCCCTTCGCAAACTGACTGTCTCTAAATTCCTGCTCACATAGCATAAGGCAACCAGAAAGCTCACGCTCAGTCTCAAATTCGCCCAAAACAGTAGACGTGAACCAATAGAGTCTATCAGACCAATGTCAGGACCGCATCCACGCGGATCTCAGCTTGACAAAGGGTTATGGGCCCACATGTCTGAACGCCTCCAACGTTCACGTCTTCCGTAGCGCACGGGATCATCATCTTGGACATCGTCGTGAAGTTCTGAGAACTCGACGGAGTAGCAGCTGGACACATGGCGCAGAAGGAGACGCAGCCCAGTTAGAAGTATGCGGGCGGCCCGGGCTTTGGGCTATGGAGGTGGCAGTTTGGGCTGCACCTCTCGCATAAGGGGCTGCTGGATGTCATGTTGGGAAAGGAGGTGCTCACAGAGGCGACTGCTACGAGCACGCAGAAGTAGGCCTTCGAGAAGAAGAACACGGAGGTGCTCATGCTCCTGGTGTTCGGGACAGCCGAGTCGCAATGGGGCTTCTTCCAAGGCTACAAGCTAGCAGCCGAAGCTTGGCAAAAGCTCTGCGCCATTCACCAATCCAAGTCGCTCGTGAACAAATTATTCGCAATGAAGCGGCTCCTCACGATGAGAATCGAGGACGGAGACGATGTCATCTCCGCCATGCAGCAGATCGAGTCACTTGCCTTGCAATGCAATGACGTGGGGTGGAAGATCGACACGCAGCTGCAGGCGATGGCCCTTCTCATGGCCCTACCTGATAGTTGGGGCCCACTCATCACCGTCCTCGGAGGATGGGCGGAGGACAAGCTGACCTATGGCGCGGTCGCAGAGTACATCCGCAATGAGGCGTAGTGCAGGAGCTGCGGGGAGTCCTCGTCTTCCTCATCGGCCCTCATCACCAAAACGCATAGTGGCCGAAGTGGGGGCTGAGAAAGTGGCGGAAAGGGCGGTGGCAAGAAGGGCGCCAAGAAAGGTGTGAGCCGCAACTACGGCAAGGATGGCCATTGGGCCCGTGAGTGCCCGGAGGAGGCGAAGACCGGCGGCAAGAATAGCAAGGGCAGGTTACTCCTCAACGGCAACAAGAACCACTTCCTCAAGAAGGCCGACAGGCGGTGCCTGGATTCCGGGGCCGAGGAGCACACCCAAGTCGAGAAGGTGGGGTTCGTCACCTATGAGAAGTCCTCCAAGTCGATGGTGGTCGCGAACAACAAAGTCGAGCCGGCGGCCGGCCAAGGCGACGTGGAGGTGGAAGTCGTGGTGGGCGGTAAGAAGGAGCTATGCACAATTTGTGATGTGCAGCACGTCCCTGGCCTGGCTGAAATTTTGAGTGTCAGCCGCTTGACGGACAAGGGGTATGAGGTACTCTTCCGCAGGAAAGGCGCATCGGTGCGCATTGACGGCGACGGCGAGGTCGTGCTAGAGGCGAAGCGCGAGGGCGGTCTCTACATCGTGGAGACCAAGGTGGTCCCCGCGGCATCGGACGCAGCGGACTCGCAAGAGCGCGTCGTCAACATGGCCAAGGGAGGAAGCGCTGATCTGGAGCTCGCGCACCGACGGCTGGGGCATATTGCGCACGCAATCATTAAGGAGATGGCAAAGCGTGACATGGTGTGCGACCTCATCATCGACGGTGCAGACGCGGCAGCAGGTGCAGCAGCGCACAAAAAGTGCAAGCCTTGCATTTTGGGCAAGGCGCGACGCAAGTCATTCAACGAGAACAAGGCTCACGCAAAGGACCTACTGGAGGTCGTGCACAGCGACGTGTGCGGACCATTTAAAACACCGTCAAACAGCGGCTTGAGACACTTCGTCACCTTCATTGACGACTGTAGCAGAAAGCTCTACGTGTACTTCATGAAGCGGAAAGGCAAGGTCTTGGAACGGCTTAAGGAGTACGTCGCAGCGGTGGAGAGGCAGACTGGCCAGAAGGTCAGAGCCCTACGTAGCGACAACGGCGGAGAGTACGTGGGCTGCAGCGGGTGGATGAAGCAGCAGGGCATCAAGTGGGAACCCACAACGCCGTACTCGCCACAGTCTAACGGAGTGGCGGAGCGGGCGAACCAGACCCTGTTCAACATGGTGCGGACCATGCTTGTGGATGCGGGGTTGCCGCAAGGGTTCTGGGCAGAGGTTGTGCGTACAACGAGCTACACCATCAACCTCACCCCAACAGCAGTGCTGAAGGGCAAGGGCGGTTGGAAGACGCCGCAAGAGGTTTGGAGCGGGCGCAAGCCAAACGTGGCGCACCTGAAGGTGTTCGGGTGCAAGGCGCACGCGATGGTGCAGGCGGCACAATGACACGACAGCAAGCTAGAACCACGGGCGAAGCCGTGCTTGTTTCTCGGCTACGAGAGCATGCAAAAGGCGTACCGGCTTTGGGACCCGCGCACACAAGAGATCATCCACAACTGTGACGTCGAGTTTGATGAGCAGCAGAGCTTCTGTAGCAGCAGCAACGACATGAGCATCGGGAACGCTCCAAAACAGGTGGAGTGGTTCCAGCTCCTTGACTACGAGGAGGAGCCGGTGGACGTGGAGTTCAAGGATGCAGCGTTGGAGCGCGGCGGTGCAGCAGGTGCAACAGCCGACGAGCAGGACTATGAAGACGATGCCGTTGGGCTGGAGATCCGGCAAAATGATCCGTCGAAGGAGGCACCGCGTGTGCCGAATCGTGCACTCCCGGCGGAGTTCGCGTTGAGCGTCGGAGAAAGGTACTCCGGACTCGCCGCCTGTCTGGTTGATGGTTCACCGGAGCGGGAGAGATCCCCGGGGAGCCATCCGGTCGATGATTCACCAGAGTGGGCAGAGTTGGAAGGATCACAGCAGAGCGACGAGACGCCATTAAGACTGCCGCGCTGCAGCGGGAGGCAGCAGAGAGCAGGGAAGCATTTCGACGCAAGCACCGGTCGATGGACCGGCATGACGCGGTGCATGCTGGCTGGATCAACGGAACCGAAGACCGAGTAAGAGGCACTTGCGCGACCTGAGGGGGAGCAGTGGGATGCCGCCATCAAATCGGAGTTGGCGTCCATTGCTGAAAACGACATGTGGCAGCTGGTTGACAGGCCGAAAGACGCCAAGGTCATTGGCTCCAAGTGGGTCTTCAAGACCAAGTTTACAAAGGAAGGTGTGGTTGACAAGTATAAGGCGCGGCTCGTGGCGAAGGGGTACGCACAGCGTAAGGGTGAACACTACGATGAGACGTTTGCCCCCGTCACCAAGTTTACAAGCATCCGGGCGATCCTTGTGGTGGCGGCCGTGAAGGACATGGAGCTCCACCAAATGGACGTAAAGACGGCCTTCCTCAACGGCATCATCAACAAAGCAATCTACAAGGAGGTGCTGGAGGGGGTGGAGGCTCCGGAGGGCAAGGTATGCAAGCTGCGGAAGTCCTTGTACGGGCTAAAACAATCACCCCGATGCTGGTACCAACAGATGGACAGCTTCATGGCATAACTCGGCTTCAAGCGCTGTGAGGCAGATCACAGCGTGTACGTGCGGCGCAGCAAGAAGCTCCATCAGATTGTTGCACTCTATGTGGACGATATGATCTTGTGCTCCTCAGACCTGCCGAGCCTACAGCAGCTGAGCAGCAGGTTCGAGATGTCGGACATGGGGGAGCTGGAGTTCTACCTCGGGATGAGCATTACGCAGAATCGGAGGGCGCGCACGCTTGAGCTGGGTCAGGCAAAATACGGGGCCGAGTTGCTGAAGCGGTACGGCATGGAGGATTGCAAACCGGTGTGCAGTCCGGTCTCCACGACCTGTGAACTAAGTGCAGCAATGGCGCCGCAAACAAAAGAAGAGTGGGAGGATATGGCAAGGGTGCTTTACCAATCGGCGGTGGGCAGCCTCATGTACGCCATGGTTGCGACTCGACCGGATTCGGCCTACGCGGTGGGCCAAGTGAGCAGGTACGTGGCCGATCCAGGGCCACTACTCTGGCAAGCGGTCAAGCGCATCCTCCGCTACTTGCAGGCGATGTGAAACGCGTGCCTGAGACTCGACGACAAAGGGCGGGCGGACCCTTTGCGTCTGGTCTGCTACACGGATGCAGACTATGCTGGGGATGTGGACAAGCGGAAATCCACATCCGGCTAAGTATTCTTCCTCGCTGGTACAGTGGTCTTGTGGTGCAGCAGGAAGCAAGACTACGTCGCCACCTCCATAGTGGAAGCTGAGTACATCGCACTGGCCGAGGCGGTCAAGGAGGCGCTCCGTAGGTTGCTGGGGGAGCTGGGCGTGCCACAGCTGGAGCCTACGGTGGTGGAAGAGGACAACACCGGCTCCATCTCGCTGACCAACAACCCGACGCAGCACAGGAGGACGAAGCACATCAACGTGTGTTATCACTACGCACGGGACATGGTCGAGAAGGGGCAGGTGGTGCTGCAGCACTGTAGTACACACAACATTCTTGCGGATTGCTTGACCAAAGCGCAACCCGCAGACCGGCACGCGATGAGCGTGGCCGGACTTGGGATGACCAGCTATGATGGTCTGGAGGACGCAAGGGAAGATGAGTGAGAGAAAGCAAGAGCAGCGGGCATGGCAGGTGCAAGGGGGAGAATGTTGAAAAATTGCCCCTCCGCATGCCCAAGTGCGGCGCTGGGAGGCGCTGACAAGCCGCCCGAAAGTGGAAACCCCGCGCCGGTGGATTTGGCGACTCGAGGATTGCTCGGATCCTATAATGGAGGATTGCACCGCAAATTTGACAAGTGGTTGAATCCGTTGGAAGGTTGTTTTGCCGGAATCGGACAAGTATCGAGGGAGATATGGCCTTCCAAAGTTGGGGTATACGTAGCGGATCTGGGAGCCGGCTGCGACTCGAAATCCAGTCGATAATCGACCGGACCGAGTAACAAAACACCATCTGGAGAAATTGCTCCGATAGGCCTGCCGAGGCGTCCGGTGGATGATCCGCCTGATCAGGTGGATCATCCACCGGATCCAGTAGTACAGGTTGTTACTGAGGCACTTAGCCAAAATCATGGCTCGGCGTCCGAAACTCAGTAGCACGTTTTGTTACTCGGGGACTTCATCAAAATTCTGACTGCAGGTCCGCGGACAGGTTTTGAACCTCGTCACACCCCATCACCAAACGCGACCCAAAAGTGGGGAAGGTGCGTGGAAACAGTGAAGGGAACCCCACACCATGTGCAATGGGATATGTGCCTTGGGAAAGGCGCTTCGCATGTGAACGAAGGCGCCACGGCGAGTGGCGGCGTCAGGCTTCTGTGGTGGGTGAGACCTGCGCTTTGGCAAGCGTAACTTGGGCTACGCTTGGCCGAATCGCGCGCGGTTTGGTGCGTTGGAAAGCTCATGACTAGCCCTATAAATGTTGTGATCATTGTTAAAAAAATAACGCAAAACTACGTTATTCCCTTCGCAAAGTGACTGTCTCTAAATTCCTGCTCACATAGCGTGAGGCGACTAGAAAGCTCACGCTCAGTCTCATATTCACCCGAAACAGTAGACGTGAACCAATAGAGTCTATCAGACCAATGTGAGGACCGCATCAATGCGGATCTCAGCCTGACACCTACGAGTAATCCGCGTCAGTTGAGCGGCTGCTGGCACTCGGTATAGTGATGAGCTCCTCCATAATTGTAGCTGTGAATAGAGTGTCCACTACTACCACACCATGACGGCTGCTGCTGTGACTGCTGGTGGCCCAAGCCGCGCCTCCGTCGCCATTTCTTTCCCTGTGCTGTTGCCGCAACACCCTGTTTTTGAGTCGGTGTAATCATGTTGGAAGGGGAGGAGGAGGACGTGGCAGAGGATGGAGAAGGAGACTGCAGGAGGGACATTGGTGGTGATGCGACAACTGCTTCAGCAAGGGGAGCCTTTTGATGAGCCACGGCTACCTCATGGGTGGAATTCACCAGGAGGAAGAGCTGGTGCGCCCAGGGAAGAAGCTACAGTGAGGCCGAAAAAGGCTCGAGCACGGCGTCGCTCTACCTCATGAAGATGTGTGTGTGCTCAAGGCAAACTCTGAGCATGATCGTGCGGATCGTCCATAGCTATGTACCTCCTGAGGTCCCAATGCGCATGTAGATGTGCATGGCGCATTGCTAGTAGTCAGCTGTAGGCTTACAAGGCCCCTGACGAAGGGAGTGAAAAGCAGGAATGTGCACGACGTGGGTGGCGTGCATCTCTGCAGCAAGCAGGGATAACGCCAGAACCCAGCCTCTCGTGGATCAGTGCTGGTGCCTGTGCCGGCCTCGCCAAGGAACAAGCGAAAGTCGACGACGGTCTCGTGCAACATGGCGTAAAGAAATCCGCGCATCGCCCTAGCCGCTGTCAGCACCTGTGCTCGGTCCGTAGTCTAATACGGACTGTGGTAGTAGGGCCACACTCCGTTTGAAGTGGCCCAAACCTGGAAAAGAATCTCTCAGCAGTCAAAACCGTCCTCGCTGACATACCGTGGGGACGGTGTCTCAAAGTCCTTGGGTTGCCGCTTTGTAGGAGAAGCAACCACAGGATGAGAAGGACGAGGGAC
>SZWC01026338.1:4713-24156 GCA_023375785.1 Penium margaritaceum
GCCGCTCCGTGGGGAGGGCGACCTCAGGCTCGGGAGACGGTGGACGGGGTATGGGGAGCCAACCAGTGAGGGAAACACCACCAAAGGTGAACGTTGCCGAACAATGTGGCTGATCCTGACGGCGAGAAGGTGGCGGAGTGCGAGGCTGTGATCCCAGATGTAACTCACGGATGCGCTCCTCAAGCACACAAATGTCGTGCTCGCGTGAGTCATCCTCAATCTCCTCCTCATCCCAGGTGTGAACCTGTGATGAGTGGTGCTGAGGCAGCGGCGCTGTGTAGGGTGTAGACTGCTGAGCAGATGGTGCAGCTCCAGTAGATCCTCCAGGTGGCTGCTGTGAAGCCATCAAACGACCTTGCAGTAACTCCGTGATCTCCTGCAACGCGTTAGACTGCCTCTATTGCTGCCAGTGCATCTCGTCCTGCAACTGACAAAGCTCGTCAATCATGAGGGACTACAACCGCGACTCATAACGCCGAAAGAGGAGGAAGAAGGGTCAACCAGCCCTTTGCTCTTGTCACGGACCGGCGCCATCGCAATGCTCAGTATAGGGCCGAACGTAAAAAATGCTCTGAACGAGAAATTGAGAGCGTTTCTCTAGGAGTTGAAATGTTCAAAAAAATTGACGTTTTGCTGACGTCAGTACAGCCTATGCTGGCGTCAACATTTTTTACGCTAGCGGAGAAACGCTAGCATTTTTCTCGATAACATTTTCTACGCCTGCGTTTTTCTTTTGGAGGTCACGCGAACTCGCGTGACCGGTGGGGGTGACCTCGTCACCCCCTGCTTGCGGCTGCGCAGGGGCTCCGCAGGCCTGCGCAGTGCCACGTAGGCCTACACGGTGCTACGTAGTTTTTGCGCAGCTGTGCAGCACTACTGTGCAACAGTACTGTTGTGCAAGGCCGCCGCTGCTGCTGCGGCGGGTCTGCTGCTGCGTTGTTGTAGCCGCTACCGCTACTGTAATACTGCTGTTGCTTCACTACTGGTGTTGCTCGCAACTGCTGCTGCCATTGCTGCTACAAGCTGCTGCTGCCGCTGCGCATTGCAATTGCTTACAGCCGCCGCTGCAAGCTACTACTATGAGCTGCTACTCCCTTTTCTTTTCTTTTGGTGTACGAGCTGGCAGCCAGACACGGCTGCTACTGCCACCCAGTGCTTCTGCTGTTGACCGGCATGCCTGTTAGATATCATCACTACCGCAGCTCCACTTGCTATGGTGGTGGCAATTGCGTGGTGACGTCGCTGCTGCTAACGTCGACTGCGACGGGTCCCGGGATGTGGCGGCGGCGGTGACTCTCACTGCTGCTACCGGTGCTGCGTCTCTGCGACGCAGCTTAGCGAGAGAGGTCTCGCTACTCTGATACCATGAGAAACTGCTAGGAAGTTTTCTAACCTTGTTGCTCCTGATGTGGCGACACTGTCCAGTCAGCTGGCGCACTAAAGCTAGAAAACCTAGGCAGCAGGTTGGGGCAGCAGCATTGTTGATGCAGCATGTGGGCTTCCATGCTCGTTGCTTAAGTCTGCTGCCCCCTCAGTCTAGTGCTCTAGAGTCTAAGTCTGGAAGCTCTGGGTTTGTTACTCAGAAACGCGCCCGTCACTTTTAGAGCCACAAAGCAGCTGAAAACTGAAAGTGACTGATTAGGAATGAAGAATAAGCAACAATGGGAGACCCCTCCAAGTTCTAGCTCCCCCCCCCCACTAGTGTATAACTTGTTACTCAGCTAACCAACCAATCAGAAAATAGTCCTAGACCTATTTTCTGGTAGGCAGGGTTTTCTCGGTGAGCCCTGCCAGACGTCCGACAGCCCAAAATCCGGGCGTCGTCCGTTTTGCCTAAAAACTAGACCATGCCGTAATACCGACGCTGCGAACGCAGTCGTGCGGTCAGAATCAGCTAGAAAGATAGGAGCAAAGAGTTATGGCTGCCCAAATCCGGGCAGTGCCTACGACAGTCAGTGACGCCAAACAGGGCCACACAACAGGAGACATGGAACCTAGGCACAACACGACGCTGCAGACGCAATGCCACAACCAGAAACAGAGTTGGGTACATGGAAATAGCATCTGCAGTCCAAGTGACCGCCGGCGGCCCGATCGCCGAGGAGGCTTGCCGATGGAGCTGAGCGCATCGCCGGAGGGAGGAGGCTCCAACAAACGGTGCACGTGCCTCAGCACGCGTCGGCTCCACCTAGCGACACTCCAGCAGCGTTGAATCTCGCCATCAGTCATCTGCATGCCCATGTACACAAGCCGTGAGGACACAACAGAGTGCAATGAGAGATGCGTGAAAACTAACACTCCCCCATGACTCACAGGCGTAGTGCACATGTACTGGCAGAGACACAGTCAAGTACCAGACTCCCCCAGGCCACGCAGAGACGTAAGCAGGGACAAAGAGAGCCACTCACGGCCGCACGCTGACCGAACTCACAACCTTCTTGAACGAGTCGCGCTTCAGTGCCTTGGTCAAGAAGTCAGCCAACTACCGTACTATCTCAACCCACACAATGCTAACGCTGCCGTCATGCAACAACGAACGCACATAGTGATACTCAACGTTGATGTGCTTTGTGACTGTGTGATGCATGTCGTCATTGTCGGCGATGGCCATGGCACTCTCATTGTCACAATGCAACGTGATGGATGCAATAGGCTGATGCAACTCGGACAACAAACGACGCAGCCACACACTCTCACACACGCTTGAGCCAAGAGCCACATACTCAACCTCAACAGTGTTGCGTGCAACGCACCCCTGCTTGCCATTGTGCCAGGACTTAGCTGTGCCACATATCAGAAAGATCCAGCCTATGCGACCCTTATCGTCCGGACTGCCGGCCCAGTCATTGTCAGTGTAGCCCACCGCGACAGCAGACGGCTGACGGCGGAACATGAGACCTCGCCGAGGAGTCAAGACGACATAGCGTATTACTTGGATCACGGCCTTGTAGTGGAGGTGACGCGGCTCCTTAGAAAACTGGGCTAAGAGGTTGACGGCGAACGCGATGTCAGGGCGCGTCGTCGTCGCCAGGAACATCGTGACCCGATGACTCGCATGTACATGGTACGCTCTGCACGAGTAGCACATCATCCACAAAGCGGGTGGACAGAGTCTACACATAGGCAACCTAGTGGATGTGGAGGACACCCTGGGAGCGATCATGCTCAAGCTCCATGCCAAGGAAGACTCTGGCAGATCCGAGATCCTTCATCTCGTAGGCGGCGTGCAGCAAGTCCTTGACATGCTCGATGGCTGCCGTGTCTGGCGACGCAATGAGGAGATCGTTGACGTAAACCAGAACAACGGCAAAAGTCTGGCCTCGCGGGCTGAAAAACAGTGCAGGGTAAACGGTGTTGCCGTGGAGTCCGCCTCAAAGGAGCGTGCTGCTAATCTCTTAGTTCCAGCACCGAGGCGATTGCTTTAGGCAACAGAGGGCCTTACGCAGTCGCCAGACTCTCCCAGTGCCATCATCAAAGCCTGAGGGTTGCACCATGTAGAGCTCCTCACCCTCCAGTGAACCATGGAGAAAAGTGTTGCTCACATCCATCAGATGCAGCTCCCACCCATGCTTGGCAACCTGGCTGAAGAGCGCCTGGCGAGTGGAGAACCGGCAAACTGGGGCAAAGATCTGGTCATAATCGACCTGAGGAATCTGGGCAAACCCCTTGGGTGTAAGGCGGGCCTTGTACTTGTCCAAGGACCCGTCCGGCTTCCACTTGTGCCGAAAGACCCACTTGGCGCCGATGGCCTTCCGACTTGGAGGAAGGTCCACGAGGTCGTACACATGGTACTCTCGGATAGCAGCGAGCTCATCGGCACAGGCAGTGTCCCAGTGTGCAGCCTCAAGAGAGGCTCGTGCCTCGCGCAAGGTGGCTGGGTCCTCCAGGCGTGCTGTGGAGTGCACTGAGAGAGCGTGTGCATCTCGAGCTCCAGGTGGGATGCGCGCGAGTGCAGCCACGACAGCGTGCCAATGCTTGTGATGAAGCATGGCGTAGCCAAGTGCGCAGCCCGGGTGAAGGTGTGCAATGATGGCCGAGGTGGTCAAGCCGAGGGCCTTGCTGCCGGGGTCCCCACTCACGACCGTGGGAGTGGAGGAGACATGTGGAGCCACGGGGGGTCGAGGCGCCACGGAGCGCGGTGCGACAGTCTACGCGCTCACCGACGATCTGGGTCGGAGGCTGCCGCCTGGGCCACGTGTGTAGCGTGGCAGGGCAGGAGATGGCACTGAGTCTGACAGGCCAATGGAGGCAGACGGGGTTCCTGGCCTGGAGGGGCCCGCGGATGCAACCAGGGCAGCTGGCCCGGATGAGCCAGCATACGCGACTAGAGCTGCAGGCCCGGTGGGGTCAGTGGACGCGACTGAGTTGCTGGCCCGGAAGGGCCGGCGGACACAACTGGGGCTGCCGGTCCGGAGGGACAAGCAGACGCGGCTGGGTCTGCTAGCCCGGAGGGACCGGAGGACGCGACTGGGGATGCCGGCCCGGAGGGACCAGCGGACGCAACTGGGGTTGCTGGCCCGGAGGGACCAGCAGACGCGTCTGTGGCTGCCGGCCCGGAGGGACCGGCGGACGCGACTGGGGCTGCCGGCCCAAAGGGACCAGCGGAAGCGTCTGGGGCTGCAAGCTTGAAGGGGTCAGCGGACACGACTCGGGCTGCCGGCCCGGAGGGACCAGCGGACGCATATGGGGCTGCCGGCCCGGAGGGACCAGCGGACATGACTGGGGCTGTTGGCCCGGAGGGACCAGCAGACGCGACTAGGGCTGCCGGCTCAGAGGGACTGAGGGATGTGTCACCCGGAAGTGGCAGGACGGAGGACGGACTCACCACTCCCCCATGCGATGGGATAGACACGGACGAGCCGGAGCGAATGAGGTCGCAAGGAAACAGGTCCTCGAAGAAGAGGGCTTCCGAGGACTCGATGATGTAGTGCTGGGAGGGATCCCAGAAGCGCTAGGCCTTGGACTGACGAGAGACACCGAGGAAGGTGCACGGACGTCCGCGGGGGGCGAGCTTGCCGCCCTGTTGCGGGACGGGCAGCCACACAATGGCCACGCAGCCCCAGACGCGAGCCGGGCGGAGGTCAGCTCGCTGACCGCACCAATGCTGGTACGGCGTGGACTGGCGGGGAAGGGGACCGTGGGGAATCCGGTTCCAGACCCAGGTCATGTAGGCCATGGATTCAAAGTAGAAGCCATCGAAGAGACCAGACTCGACCCGCATGATGCGGACAGCGTCGGCCATGGTACGGTTCCACCTTTCTGGGCGGGCGTGTAGGGCGCGGATGTCTCATGGTGGATCCCGCGTGAGGCAAGAAAGGTCGTGGCCTCACCCAAGTACTCACCAACGCGATCGGAGCAAAAGCGGCAAAGAGAGCGGCAACACTCGCGCTCCGCAAGGACAAGCCAGTCCTGGATGGCTCGAGCGACATCGCTCTTCTGCCAAAGGCAGAAGACCCAGCGGTAGCGAAAGTAGTCGTCAGCGAGGATGAGGACATATCGGCCATGCTCGCCGACAGACTAGGTAGGGAGAGGACCCATGACATCCAAATGGACAAGGTCAAGAGGGGCGTATGCACGGGAGGAAGACAAAGTGGGGAGTAACGGCACCGGAGCTCGAGTAAGGGAGGGACAGCACCGATGACGGGAACGGAGGGGCCGACGGCTGCGAATAGTACTGCTGCGGCGCGGGTGTCTACTGGACTGGCGGAGCTGTCGGAGTAGCAACTGCTGGACGAGGTCCAGGTGTCAGGGCCAGAGGCAGTGACGGCGACAGAGGCGAGACAGCGCTCCCTCTGCTAACGCATGGTGGCAATGACGCGCGCCTCGTCCGTCGGGAGAGGGCACGTGTACCACCCGTGCCCGGGCTGGCCACAGCTGTGGCAGATGGAGCCACCACCACTGGACCCCGTCGACGGTTACTGCTACTGCGTTTGCGGTGGACCCTTGCCTTTCTTGTTCCGCTTTTCTTCTTCTACCCCGAAGACGATGAGGTAGCTGTGGCGGGGGAAGCGACGGCCACGGAGGCGACGGCAGGGGAGGCGACGGCAAGGGATGCAAGAGCCTCCATGCGCTGGAGCTGGGACTCTAGACGAGCTTCCTCAATGCGGAGGAAGAGCTCTTATGTACAAGGCATGAGGGTGCCCCGGGCCTCCATGATAGAGAGGACGTCCTGGGGGTAGTGCACGAAGACTTCCGCGTACGCGCTGGTGGCGTCGCGCTTGATGGTGAGGAGCGCAGCCAGAGGGGGTGGTGCAGATCTGCCGAGACGACGAAGGAGGTTCTCCGCTAGCTGCCTGTAAGCAATGATCGTCTCGGTCTCCCCCATGTGAAGGGAGTTGAACTCCCGGAGCAGACGGCTGGTCTCAGCATTGCTGGACAGGCGATGGGGATAGGTGAGGACGTGCCACGCGGCTGCAGAGTCTGGGGTGGCGCCAGTGGTGAAGTCGCCGAGGAAAGGCTCTAGGGCTAGGCGGCAATCCTGAGGGACGACTGGGACTAGGGCACGGACGGCGCGACCAGCGTCATACAACTGGTCGGCCTGGGTGGGGTCATAAGGGAGGATGTAGTATGCCCACAGGCCCTCACCTTGCGCCCGGATCCGAAAGTTGAGCTCCCAGCTCCGGAACTACCCGCCGACCGGAAGCGTCGGCGGCGGCGTCTCAAAGTCCTGCCTGCGGCCGGTGCCCAGAGTAGGGCCAAGGACGGAAGTCAAGTAGTGCGTGGAAGCAGCCACAGCTGGGTTGGCGTGCCCTAGAGGGATGAATGATGGTAGCGCACTGGTGGTAGTCTGGGAGGCTAATGGTTGCAGCGCTACAAGCTACTGCGTCAAGGCGGCGAGCTGTTGCTAAAGAGCAGTGGGGGGGTCAGGGTTGCCGCCAACGACAACAGTAGGTTGTTGCTGCTACTACTGCTACTCCTGCTGCTGCTGCTACAGTCACTGCAAGAAAGGGGGGCTGGGGGTCCTCCCAACGGAGGAGGACCCCTCCCCACCAGGGCTACCAGCCATGGTTTGGTGCCCCTTGTCTGTTTCTTTTCCTTGTTTGAGATGCTGATGTCAGTAGTGGCTTGGGGCGGTGGGCGTTCTACCCACCCTTTGTTTGTCTTCCCCCTTCCATTTCCCCCCTTTTTTTTGTTGATGACGTCAGTATTGACGTCAGCAATGACGTCAGCAGCGGGATGCTGACGTCAGCAGCGGCGGTTTTTGGGGCCGCTGTTGTTGCCCCTCCTATTGCTGTTGCTGTCGCTGTTGTTGCTACCATAGATGTTTCAGCAGCTGCTGGTGCTACTGCTGCTCTTGCAGCTGTTGGTGCTACTGTTGCAGCTGTTGGTGCTGCTGCCGTTGCTACTGCTGCTGCTACTACTATTGTTGCAGCTGCTGCTGCTATTGCTATTGCTGCAGCTGCTACTCTTTCTACGGCTGTGGTTGTTGTCGTTGCTGCTGCTACTACGGTTGTAGTTGCATCAGCAACTTTTGCTGCTGCGGGTTGCTGCGGCTGCTGTAGCTGATGTTGCAGCTAAGGCAGTAGCTACAGCTACGGCAGAGAGGCAAATGGGATGGGGATTTTTTTTCTTTTCATCTCGTTTTTTTATTTCTTTTCTTTCGTCTGTCACAGCGGGTAGCTACCCGCTGTCTACTGCATGCAGCATGCTGCTACTCGCTAGCAGCAGCGGGCTGCTGCTCGCTGCTTGCTCGCTGCGGGCTGCGAGCAACAGCAGCCGCTGTTGGCTGCTACTAGCAGCTACTCGCTATTGCTGTTGCTACAGCTGGCTGCTGCTGCGCCTCGCTGCTGTGGCTGTTGCAGCCTGCTGCTGCTGTTGCACATTGTTGCAACTACTGCTTGCTGCGGCTCCTACTCGCTGGTGCTGCGGGCTGCTGCTGCGCGCTACTGTTGCGGGCTGCTACTGCAGGCTGCTGCTACTACGAGCTGCTGCTGCGGGCTACTACTGCTGCGGGCTTCTACAGGCTACTGCAGGCTGCTACGAGCTGCTACTTCTACCTGCTACTGCTGCTCCACGCAGTTGCTGCTGGCTGCTGCTGCCACTGCTCGCTGCCGTTGCCTGCGGCTGCTGCTGCTACAGGTTGCTGCTGCTGCGTGCTGGTGTCACTCACTACACCTCGGTGACGTTGCAGCGTGTGTCGTTGCCCGCAGGTGTCAGACACGGCCTGCCGCTTACCTCCTCGCGTCACGCGTGGGGGTCAGTGATGCCGAAAAAAATTCGGCAGCATTTCTCCTGGCCCAGTGGCCGTGGGAAGAAATGTGACGCCGCCACCAGGCGGGTCAATGCTACCGAAAAACATCCAGCAGCATTTCCCTTGCACTGGCGCGTATGGGGGTCCGCCTGCGTTGTTTGGCAACTGTACGCCAGTCTTCTGCTGCGACTGCTACGCTTTAGCTGTGATACCAAGCGAGAAAGCTTAGGCAGCAGGTTGGGGCAGCAGCGTTGTTGATGCAGCGTGCAGGCTTCCACACTCGTTGCTTAAGTCTGCTGCCCCCTCAGTCTACTGCTCTAAGGTCTGGAAGTCTGGAAGCTTTGGGTTTGTTACTCAGAAATGCGCGCACCAGTGTTAACGCCAGAAAGAAGCTGAAAACTGAAAGTGACTGATTAGGAATGAAGAATAAGCAACAATAGGAGACCCCTCCAAGTTCTAGCTCCCCCCCACTAGCGTAGAGCTTGTTACTCAGCTAACCAGCCAATCAGAAAATAGTCCTAGACATATTTTCTGGCAGGCAGGGTTTTCTCAGTGAGCCCTGCCAGACGCCCAACAGCCCAGAACCCGGGCGTCGTCCGTTTCGCCTTAACACTGGACCAAACCGTACTACCGACGCTACAAACGCAGTCGTGTAGTCAGAATCGACTAGAAAAAAAGTAGCAAAGAGTTATTGCTGCCCAAACCCGGGCAGTACCTACGACAGTCAATGACGCCAAACAGGGCCACACAGCAAGAGACATGGACCCTAGGCACAGCACGACGCTGCAGACGCAATGCCACAACCAGAAACAGAGTTGGGTGTATGGAAACAGCATCTGCAGTGGCAGTGACCGCCGGCGACCCGACCGCCGAGGAGGCCTGCCGATGGAGCTGAGCGCATCGCCGGAGGGAGCAGGCTCCAGCGAATGGTGCGTGGGCCTCAGCGCGCGTCAGCTCCACCGAGCGACTTGCCAGTAGCTTCGAGACTCGTCGTCAGTCATCTACACCCCAATGTACACAAGCCGGGAGGACACAACAGAGTACAATGAGAGATGCGCGAAAACCAACAACTACCAAGCAAGCAGGTGCAAGAAACAGCAATGATCGGGCTAGGGAGACGCGCAAAGTCTCATAAGCTCCAATAGATTAATAATGCAGAGAGAAATGACAACTGACAAGCACACAGCATAAATACCTGCTACGACACACGGCGGGTGACACACACGGCAGTGTCAGTTTGTCCTAAAACCGGCTCAAAACCACTCTTTTGGCCGCAACTCTGCGCACGGGCATCCAAACTCAACACCATCTGAACCTAGAGATGTAGAATCTCAAGCCGGACGCTACGACTGGTCACACGCAGAAGTCCGGCATCCATCGGTGGACAGACAATGCAAAACATGCAAATCGGGCTCGAGAGCCAGTCCACCGAGAAAACTCTGGCGTTTGCAGAAAAACTACAGAGCACCCAGCAAGCACCAGGGACGTCGTGGCAATAGTCTGGCAGCTGCTGGTGGATGGATCCACCAACCTTCAATGCTTCGGCGGCAGCTAGGCCCGCATCACGGATCTACACGAGCATAAGAAGATGCATAGAAGCTTCCTAGCCACACTCCCCTTGACCAGGCGTCAGTGCCTAATCAGACGGTGACGACAGTCACAAGTCGTACACGTAACGGCAAGGGTTTGGCTAGGGGACACAAAGCAAAGTGTCTGAATGCTTCATAAGCATTTGCAGGGAGAGATAACAAATGACAGGTCCATGGCATAAATACCTGCCGCGGCGCACAGCGGGTGTCGCCCGCGGCGATCCAAGAGCTGTCCTAAGACCGGCCCAAAACCACTGTTTGGCCATAACTCTGTGCACACATGTCAGAATGTTGCGCCGTCTAAACCTAGACGTGCAGAATCTTGAGCCGGACGGTACGACTGGTCACACACACAAGTCCGGCATCAATCTGTGGAAGCACAATGCAAAACATGCAAATCGATCTCAAGAGTCTGTCCACCGAGAAAACTCTAGCGTTTGCAGAAAAACCGCAGAGTACCCCAGCAAGCACCCGGGACGTCATGGCAGCCGCCTGGTGGCTGCTGGCGGGTGAATCCACCAACCATCAGTGCTCCGGTGCCAGCTGGGTCTGCATCAGGGCTCTGCACGAGCATGGACACGGCCGAGTGGTCACAGTAAGCTGTACAAACGGACGGAAACAGCCCACATCACAACACTCCCCCATGACCCGATGGTACGCATGTCCATACGCGTGCAAAACTGACACATGTCCACAACTAGATGTACAACAATCCATGCTCACACACCCCACTCTCAGCCACTCTCAGGCAAGGGGCGTAGCCTGACAGAACAAATGGCCACCATGAACTTTCCACACGCAAGCGCCTTGGTCAAGAAGTCAGCCCGTTGCATGTCCGTGCCGACCCAGATGACAGAGATCACCTATCGCTCCACAAGATCACGCACAAAGTGATGCTCAACAGCAATGTGCTTTGTGCGTGCATGAAACACACCAGAGTTGTCTGCGATGGTAAGAGCACTCTGGTTGTCACAGAGCAGAACAATGCAGGGTAGAGACTGACGCAACTCACAAAACAGACGATGCAGCCACACCGCCTCAGCAGCCCCAGCCCCCAGAGCAACATGCACAGCCTCTGATGAGCTACATGCGATACAATCCTGCTTGCCATTGCGCCACGATACAACGGTGCCACTAAGCAGGAATATGTACCCTGTCCGGCTGCGCCCATCAGGACTCCACGCCCAGTCACTGTCTGTGTAGCCATCGACTATTACCAAACACTGCCGTCGAAAGCAGAGTCCGAGGTTCGGTGTGGACACCACGTACCGCACCACTCGCACAGCAACATGAAGGGCTCTCGCCCGAGGACATTGTGAAAACTTTGCAAGGAGGTTGACAGCAAAGGTAATGTCGGGTCGTGTGGTAGTGGCCAAGTACATCAAGGAGCCGATCAGGCGCAAGTACAGGGTCACGTCCATTGTCTCCCCCAGGTCTGTGGGATCATCCATCGTCAGGTGTGATGGGGGTGGAGGCTGTAGGAACTGCACCCAAGAGGTCAGCAAAGCGCTCCCCCACAACATGGGCGTAACGTGCCTGGTGTAACAAGAGTGTCCGTCGCTTGCGATCACGCATGATCTCCATCCCAAGAAACACAGTTGTAGGACCAAGGTCCTTCATCCTATAGGCAGCCTGGAGAACTGCCTTAGCCTCCTTCATGGCCTCCATAGAAGGAGACGCAATCAGGAGGTCGTCCACGTAGACCAGGATGGCAGTGAAGCTGTCAGCTGACCATCTGAGAAAGAGGGACGGGTCAGCGTCACTCTGTACGTAACCGGCACATGTCAGTGTATCAGTGATCTCCAAGTTCCAGCACCTGGGTGACTGTTTCAGGCCGTAAGGCCTTGTGCAAGGCCTTGTACTGCCTAAAACAGTCACACACGCACAAGGTGTGTGTGACTGAAACAGTCACACCCGGCCTTGTGCGTGTGTGATGCACACCGTCATTGTCGGCGATTGCCATGGCACTCTCAT
Source organism: Penium margaritaceum (assembly GCA_023375785.1). NCBI lineage: Eukaryota > Viridiplantae > Streptophyta > Zygnematophyceae > Desmidiales > Peniaceae > Penium > Penium margaritaceum. Next base: position 16,468 of record SZWC01026338.1, read on the forward strand.
TGTCACAATGCAAGGTGATGGATGCGACAGACTGACGCAACTCGGACAGCAGACGACGCAACCACACACTCTCACACGCGCCTGAGCCAAGGGCCACGTACTCAGCCTCGGCAGTGCTGCGTGCAATGCACCCTTGCTTGCCACTGCACTAGGACACAGCTGTGCCGCCGACCAGAAAGATCCAGCCCGTACGACTCTTACCATCTGGACTGCCAGCCCAGTCACTATCGGTGTAGCCTACTGCGACGACGGACAGCTGACGGCGGAACATGAGACCTCATTGAGGAGTCGAGACGACATAGCGCAGCACTTGGATCGCGGCCTCAAAGTGGAGGTGACGCAGCTCCTGAGAGAACTGGGCTAGGAGGTTGACGGCGAACGCGATGTCTGGGCGCGTCGTCGTTGCCAGGAACATCAGTGACCCGATGACCCGCAGATACGTGGTCACATCAACTGGCTCCCCCACAACAGCTGGGTCATGACTCTTCAGCTTCACCTGGCCATCAGGTGACATGGGTGAAGATGCGCTAGGCACGAGGGGCAAGTCCTTGGCGAAGCGAGTGGACACGGTCTGCACATAGGCAGCCTGATGAACGTGCAGGATGCATTAGGAGCGATCATGCTCAAGCTCCATGCCCAGGAAGACTCGGGCAGACCTGAGGTCCTTCATCTGGTAGGCGGCGTGAAGCAAGTCCTTGACACGCTGGATGGCAGCCGCGTCTGGCGACGCAATGAGGAGATCGTCGACGTAGACAAGAACCGCGGCGAAGGTCTGACCTCGCGGGTTGACGAACAGTGCGGGGCCAGCGGTGCTACGTTGGAGGCCGCCACGAAGAAGCGTGCTGCTGATCTCCTGGTTCTAGCACCGAGGCGACTGCTTCAGGCCATAGAGAGCCTTCCACAGCCGCCAAACTCTCTCAGTGCCGTCGTCGAAGCCGGGGGTTGCGTCATGTAGAGCTCCTCACCCTCTAGTGAGCCATGGAGGAATGTGTTTCTCACGTCCATCTGATGCAGCTCCCACCCGTGCTAGGCAACCAGGTTGAAGAGCGCCCGGCTAGTGGAGAACCGATTGACTGCGGCGAAGATCTGGTCGTAGTCGACCCCAGGGACCTGAGCAAACCCCTTTGCTATGAGACGGGCCTTGTACTTGTCCAAGGATCCGTCAGGCTTCCACTTACGCCGAAGGACCCACTTGGCACCTATGGCCTTCCGACCTGAAGGGAGGTCGACGAGGTCATACACGAGGTGCTGTCGGATAGCAACGAGCTCCTCGGCGCAGGCCGCATCCCAATGTGCGGCCTCAGGGGAGGCTCGAGCCTCGCGTAGGGTGGAAGGGTCCTCTGGGCGCGCTGTGGATCGGATTGAGACGGTGTGTGCATCACGAGCCCCGGGTGGGATGCGGGCAAGTGCAGCCACAACAGCATGCCGATGCTCTTGATGATGCATGGCGTAGCCCAATGCAGAACCCGGGTGAAGGTCTGCGATGATGGCGGAAGTGGTCAGGCCAAGAGCCTTTGTGCTAGGGTCCCCATTCACGACCGTGGGAGTGGAGGAGACACGTGGAGCCATAGGGGGTCGAGGCGCCACGGGACGTGGAGCGACGGTCTACACGCTCACTGTCGGCCGAGGTCGGAGGCTGCCGCCTGGGCCACGTGTGTAGCGCGGTCGAGCAGAAGATGGTCCTAAGTCTGACGGGTCGACGGAGGCGGACGGGGCTACTAGTCCGGAGGAGCCTGCAGACGCGACAAGCACTGCTGGCCCGGAGGGGCCAGTTGGCCCGGAGGAGCCAGCAGACACGACATGCGCTACTGGCCCGGAGGGGCCAGCTGACGTGCCTGGGGTTGCTGGCCCGGAGGGGCCAACGGATGCGACTGGGGTTGCTGGCTCGGAGGGGCCAGCGGACGCGACTGGAGCAGCTGGTCCGGAGGGGCCAGCGTACGCGACAGGATCTGCGGGCCCAGAAGGGCCAGCAGACGCGACTGGGGCTGTCGGCCAAGAGGGGCCAGCGGACACGACAGGGACTGCCGGCCCGGAGGGGCCAGCGGACACGATAGGTGCTGCTGGCCCAGAGGGGCCAGCGGACGCGACTGGGGCAGCTGGTCCGAGGGGCCAGCGTACGCGACTGGGGCAGCTGGTCCGAGGGGCCAGCAGACGTGACGGTGGTAGCTGGCTGGGAAGGGCCAGTGGACGCGGTTGGGACTGTTGGCCCGAGGGGGCCAGCGGACGCGACAAGGGCTACCGGATCAGAGGGACGGAGTGATGTGTCACCCGGAAACGACAAGACGGAGAACGGACTCACCACTCCCCCACGCGACGGGAGGGACACGGACGAGCCGGAGTGGATGAGGTCACGGGGAAACAGGTCCTCAAAGAAGAGGGCATCGCCGGACTCAACGATGCAGTGTCGGGATGGGTCCCAGAAGTGCCATGCCTTGGACTGACGAGACACACCGAGGAAGGTGCAGGGGCCTCCGCGGGGGGCGAGCTTGCCGCCCTGCTGTTGGGCGGGCAGCCACACAACGGCTACGCAGCCCCAGACGCGAGCCGGGCGGAGGTCAGCGCGCCGACCGCACCAGTGCTGGTAGGGCGTGGACTGGCGGGGAAGGGGACCGTGGGGGACTCGGTTCCAAACCCAGGTCATGTAGGCCATGGCTTCACAATAGAAGGCATCGGAGAGACCGGACTTGACCCGCATGGTGCGAACGGCGTCGGCCATGGTACGGTTCCATCGCTCGGAGACGCCGTTCTGGGCGGGTGTGTAGGGCGCAGACGTCTCATGGTGGATCCCGCGGGAGGCGAGAAAGGTCGTGGCCTCACCCATGTACTCGCCACCACGATCGGAGTGAAAGCGGCAAAGGGGGCGCCCACACTCGCGCTACGCCAGGACAAGCTGGTCCTGAATGGTGCAGGCAACATCGCTCTTCTGCCAAAGGTAGAAGACCCAACGGTAGCGAGAGTAGTCGTCCATAAGAGTGAGGACATAGCGGCCATGTTCACCGAAAAACTCGGTGGGGAGAGGGCCCATGGGGTCCGAGTGGACAAGGTCAAGAGGGGCGGATGCACGGGAGGAAGAGAGGGGGTATGTGGACCGGCGCATCTTCCCCTGAGCACGGTCAATGCACTCACTAGGGCACGGGAGAGGGAAAGTCTCCGAGTCAAGGCCCTTGGCCGGCTGGGTGCGGAGCATGCTTTCTGCGGCGGCAAAGTGGACGTGGCAAAGGTGGCGGAACAAGAGGCGGGTGTGCTGAGGAGAAAGCGTGCTAGTGACAAACACATGACCTGTGGCGGCCGACGGGGAGGAGACGAGAGGAGAAGAGGAGAGGCCGGGCACGTGCCACAGGTTGCCACGGGCGGTGGAGTGCAGTACGACAAGACTTGACGGACGCAACGACAGAGTTCCAACACCACGCGAGTGCACAACGTCCATGCTCATGCGGTCAAGAGCAGTCACGGACAGCAGGCTAAGCTCGAGACCAGGGACGAAGAGAACATGGGTAAAAAACACGTCACCGGCCGGACCACGGAAACGAACGACACCAATACCACGGACAAGCAGCACCTGTCCAGAACCCGTCTGGACACCGGAGACATCGCCGACAGGACCGAGCATACTGAAGGCCTCACGATAGGCAGTCATGTGATGCGTGGCCCCGGAGTCGATGATCCAGGTCTCAGCAGGGTCCTGGACAGGGGTCGCCAGATCACTCACGGTCACATGGCAGCAAGCGAGGGACGCGGACGCGGTGGAAGGAGGCGTGAAACGAGACTGCCAATCGTCAAGCCACGCAACGTCGTCAAGGAGTGGAGCAGAGGAGAACACGGGAGATGACGAGACAGACGAGGAAACGGGACATGACCGCAGCTCAGTCTCAGTCATGCAGGGATGGGCCGGAGGGCAGGAGGTGACGCCACTCGCACTTCCCTGGGGAGGAGGGCGAGGCAGGCCAAGCTGGAGCGCGATGAACTGCTCCAGCAGACGCTCATGGGAGGACGGCCCAGGAGTGTAGAAGGAGTGCAAAGTGATGGTGCAGGAGCCTGGGTAGTAGGAGGGCAGAGCCGGCGAAGGAAGCGGAGGTGCCCACGGCTGAGGGTGGTACTGCTATGGGTAGTAATGTTGCGGCGCAGGTGTCTGCGGGACAGGCGGAGCTGTCGTAGTGGCAAGGCTGTTGGATGAAATTGGAGTGTCAGGATCAGCAGCAGCGACGGCGGCAGAGGCGAGGCGACGCTCCCGCTGGCGGCGCATGGTGGCGATGACGCGCGCCTCGTCCGTCGGGAGAGGGCACGTGTACCACCCGTGCCCGGGCTGGCCAGAGTTGTGGCAGACAGAGCCACCACCGCTGGACCCGGTCGACGACTGCTGCTGCTGCTGCTGCGGTGGACCATTGCCTTTCTTGTTTTGGCTCTTCTTCTTCTTCCCCGAAGACAATGAGGTGGCTGCGGTGGGGGAGGCGATGGCCACGGAGGTAACGGCAGGGGAGGCATTGTTAGGGGATGCAGGCGCCTCCGTGCGATGGAGCTGGGACTCCTTGCGAGCTTCCTCAATGCAGAGGAAAAGCTCGTATGCCCAAGGCATGAGGGTGCCTTGGGCCGCCATGGTGGAGAGGACGTCCTGGGGATAGTGGACAAAGACGCCCGCGTACTCGCTGGTGGCGCCGCGTTTGATGGTGAGGAGCGCGGACAGGGGAGGCGGAGCAGATTTGCCAAGTCGACGGAGGATGTCCTCCGCCCGCTGCCAGTAGGCAGTGACCATCTCGGTCTCCCCCATGAACTCCCGGAGCAGACGGCTGATCTCAGCGTCGCTGGACAGTCGATGGGGCCTGGTGAGGACGTGCCATGCGGCTGCAGGGTCTGGGATGTCGCCAGCGGTGAAGTCGCCGAGGAAGGGTTCCAGGGCAACGCGCGAGGCTGGGGGGGCGACTGGGACAAGGGCACGGACGGCGCGACCAGCGTCATACAGCTGATTGGCCTGGGTGGAGCCGTAAGGGAGGGTGTAGTAGGCCCACAGACCCTCACCCTGCGCCCAGATCCGGAAGCTGAGCTCCCAGCTCCGAAACTGCTCGCCGGCCTGAAGCGGCGGCAGCGGTGTCTCAAAGTCCTTCTGCCTACGGCCGGCACCCAGAGTGGGGCCAAGGATGGAGGTCACTGTGTGCCGTTGGCGCTGAGTCTGTTGCTGTAGTACGTGGCAGCGGACACAGCGGGGCTAGCGTGCCCTGGAGGGATGAACGACGGCAGCGTACTGGTGGCGGTTTGGGCGGCGACTGGCTGTAGCGCTGCAAGCTGCTGCGTCAAGGCGGCGAGCTGTTGCTGAAGAGCAGCGAGAGGGTCAGGGTTGCCGCCAACGTTACCAGTGGACTGCTGCTGCTGCTGTTGTAGGGGCGGCAGCTGCTGCTGCTGCTGCAGCGGCGGTGGCTGCTGTTGTTGTTGCTGCAGGGGCGGCGGCTGCTGCTGCTGCTGCGGCGGCTGCTGCTGCTGCGGCAGCTGCTGCTGCTGTGGCGGCGATGGGTGTTGCTGCTGCTGCTGTTGCTGCAGCGATCGCTGCAAGAAAGGAGGGGTAGGGGTCCCCCCAGCAAAGGAGGACCCCTCCTCGCCAGGACTGCCAGCCATGATTTAGTGTCCCCTTTTTTTTGTCTTTGTGTTGCTGATGTCAGCAGGAGGTTGGGGCGGTGAAGATTCTACCCACTCTTTTGGCCTTCACCCTTTCCCTTCCCCTCCCCCTTTCTTTTGTTGATGGCGTCAGCAATGACGTCAGTAGTGACGTCAGTAGAGGGATGCTGACGTCAACAACGGCGGATGTTGGGGCCGCCGCTGCTGCTGTTGCTGCTGATGCTGCTGCAACCGCTACTATTACTGCTGTTACTACTGCCGCTGCCGTTGCTGCAACTGCTGTTGCAGCTGCTACTGCTGCTACTGCTTGCTGCTGCTACTACTGCTGCTACTACTGCTCCTGCTACTGCTGCTACATCAGCTGCTGCTACTGTTGCTGTTGCTGCTGCAGTTGCAACTGCAGCTGTTGTTGCTGCGAGCTGCTGCGACTATTGTGGCTGCTGCAGCTCGCTGCTGCTGCTATGCGCTGCTGCAGCTGCTGCGTGCTGCAGTAGCTGCTCGCTGCTACGGCGGCCTGCCACAGTGAGCTGCGGGGGTGGGGGATTTTTTTCTTGCTCCTTTTTTTGTTTTTTTTTCCTTGTCACAGCGGACACCAGTCCGCTGTCTGCTGCGAGCAGCGGGCTGCTGCTCGCCTGGTAGCAGCGAGCTGCTGCTCAATGGCAGCAGCGGGCTGCTGCTCGCTGCTCGCTCGCTGCGAGCAGCAAGCAGCAACAGCCGCGACTGGCAGCTGCCAGCTGCTGCTTGCTGCTGCTGCTCCTGCAGCTGGCTGCTGCTGCAGCTCGCTATAGTAGCTGCAGCAGCTCACTACTGCTACTGCACGCTGCTGCAGCTGCTGCGTGCTGCGGCTGCTGCCTGCTGCCGTAGCGGGCTGCCGCTGCGAGCTGCTGCTGCTGCTGCGCGCTGCTGCTGCTACCGTTGCGAGCTGCTGCTGCTGCGAGCTGCTGCTGCTACGGGCTGCTGCAAGCTGCTGCTTTTGCCTGCTGCTGCTGGTGGTGCCGGTCACTGCACTTGGGTGACGTTGCCGCTTGCATCGTCGCCCGCAGATGTCAGACGTCGCCTGCCGCTCACCTCCTCGCGTCACGCGTGGGGATCAGTGCTGCGAAAAAAAAATCGGTAGCATTTCCCCTGGCCCAGTGGCCGTGGGAAAAAATCTGATGCCGCCACCAGGCGGGTCAATGCTGCCGGGAGAAATCCGACGGCATTTCCCTTGCACTGGCGCGTATGGGGGTCCGCCGGCGTTGTCTGGCACCTGTTCGCCAGTCTTCTGCTGCTGCTGCTACGCTCCGGCTTTGATACCAAAATGGAAAGCCTAGGCAGCAGGTTGGGGCAGCAGCGTTGCTGATGCAGCGTGCGGGCTTCCACGCTCATTGCTTAAGTCAGTTGCCCCCTCAGTCTGCTGCTCTAGAGTCTAAGTCTGGAAGCTCTGGGTTTGTTACTCAGAAACGTGCGCGCCAGAGTTAGCGCCAGAAAGCAGCTGAAAACTGAAAGTAACTGGTTAGGAATAAAGAATGAGCAACAATGGGAGACCCCTCCAAGTTCTAGCTCCCCCCCACTAGTGTAGAAGTTGTTACTCAGCTAACCAGCCAATCAGAAAATAGCTGTGGACCTATTTTCTGGCAGGCAAGATTTTCTCGGTGACCCCTGCCAGACGCATGACAGCCCAAAACCTGGACGTCGTCCGTTTTGCCTGAAAACTGGACCATACCATAATACCGACGCTGCAAACGCAGTCGTGCAGTCAGAATCAACTAGAAAAACAGTAGCAGAGAGTTATGGCTGCCCGAACCCAGGCAGCGTCTACGGTAGTCCATGATGCCGACCAGGGTCAAACAGCATGCAACAAGGACCCTAGGCAGGACATGACGGCGCAGACGCGACGGGACGCGCTGGAATCATGCAGACAACAATTGCGGTGGCAGTTGTAGGCTGCTGTGCTAGACAAGTAAGCAGCAGCTGGGGTAATGCTAGGAAGACACCAACCAAGCGGCGGTGTTAACGTGGAAGTTAGAAGTGAGTGAACGAGGAAACACACACAACGGGTAACAAGCAACGAAGTGGTAGCCGTCGGGTAGGGAGGGGAGCAAG
>SZWC01026340.1:2646-12705 GCA_023375785.1 Penium margaritaceum
TTCAGTGATGTTCCGACATGGTGACAAGCAGAAGGGTGTGGGGACTAACCTGTTGGCGGAAATGCTGGGCCTTGTGAGTGCCAACTCTCCTGCCCTTGTAACCGCGTGCTTGAATGGTTGTTCAGAGATTCCGAATGCAGTGGTAACAAACCCTTGTTTGTCGCTGGTTTGGAAGGTGACTGGGAAGACAGAGAACACACAGCTTCTGAGTTCATATGCTTCGTGCAAGGCGGGGTTCTTCATGTTTCTTTATTGAGACGACTGGTTGATTAATTTCTTTTCTACTTTTTCTTCCTTCTGCAGGTTTTTGTTTGACTATGCTTTTGTTTTTCGTCCTTCTCTGCGTGTGGTTTTCTTCTTGTCCTCTCTGCATGAAATGCACAACTCCATGCTGACTCACTTGTTGGCATTGTTGGCTGCTGTGGCTCGATTGCGATGTAGTTGGAGGAAGTGGCCAAAGTGGAGTCCACGCCACGAGATGAGGGCCATCGCATGTGGGCCATTGTCAAACCCCGGTCCCGCCCATCCACGTCTCCGTCTAAGCTCTCAACAACTCCTGTGAAGGATGATGGTGGGGATGAGGTTGAGAAAGAGGAAGGCAGTGACGAGGTTGCTGTGATGGTGGATGATCATGATGAACTGCCGAAAAGAAAAGACGAGGGAGCCCAGGTTGGGTCTCACATATGACCCTAATGTGCAAGGCCAACAAGTCATCGGGGTTGTTCAAACATAACGCACGTTTTTTCTTTGTTGGATTCAACCCAGTGATGTGTCCAGATTTGTATGTATCACTTTGGAAGAGGACTAATGGTCTTGCAAGGGTAGTCATTCATCAAAGCAATAATTTTCCGTGGCCTTCTCGTGACAAAGTCCACACCCGCTGTAGAAAACACCAGTAGTAGTAAGGTCATAAAGGGTCATCATGAATGTCTAGTTGGTCATCTGATAGATGTGGTGCCCTCAACAGGCTCACTCGTTTTCGCGCTATGTGATGGTGTTAGATTGAGACCGAGACCGGTCTTGGCCTCAATTGTCTCGATTTTGTCTTGTATTGTACCGCACGCCATGAAACAATCTTGATTTGTCTCGCGGGAGACGAGACGAGACCGAGATACTGTTGGTGTGTGTGGCTTCCACTTGTCACGAGCAACGGCAAGGACAGTAGCGTTATAGGAGAGCATGACGACATGGTCCCGGATGCGGACCCCGGAGACACCGACGCGTCTGCAGGTGGTGGACGACCTTCTCGGAGCTGACCGATGACTGCCCCAGCGTCGTGGATGCTGTCTCGGACCTCGTGCAGGTTTTCTGCGTCCTATCCTTGATGAGGACGCAGCTGGCACCGGAGCACCGACGAGTGGTGGCTCCATCCACCAGCAGCTGCCAGAGAGCTGCCACGATGCCCTGGGCGCTTGTCGGGGTGCTTTGCGGTTTTTCTGCAGACGCTAGAGTTTTCTCGGTGGACTGGCTCTTGAGCCCGATTTACATGTTTTGCATTTTCTGTCCACCGATCGGTGCCGGACTTATGCGTGTGACCAGTTGTAGCGTTCGGCTTGCGATTATCTATCTCTAGGTTCAGAAGGCGTAGCGTTCTGATTTGTCTGCGCAAAGTTATGGCCAAAACAATGTTTTTTCGCCGGTTTTAGGACAGACCTTGCACTGCCGCATGCGACACCTGTCGTGCGCCGCGGCAGGTATTTATGCAGTGGACTTGTCATTTGTTATCTCTCTCTGCAATTATATTCATGTTAAGCTTCCTGACACTTTGCACGTGTCCCTACCCAGACCCTTGCAGTTTCGTGCATGACTTGTTACTGTCGTCACACACTGACTGAGCGCTGACGCTTAGTTAAGTGGCAAGCGGTTAGGAAGGTTTCAGGAAGTATCTCATGGTATCAGAGCAAACGAGCCACAGCTCATTGTGCTGTGCAGCAAAGATGCAGCAGCAGCAGCAGCAGCAGTGAGTGGCAGCAGCAGCAGCCACCCATAGCAGCAGTAGCAGATCCTGGAGGGACCCACCATGACTAAGTTGCAGCGGAGCGATGAAGGTAGCGGAGACAACGCCGGTAGCTGCAAGCAACAGCGGCCATAGCAGCAATTAGCGGCGGGAAGCACCTGTAGCGATAGCGGCTACGGGCAGTAGCCACTGCAGATGGCAGTAGTACCGGGCGGCAGCAGCACCCGTGTCTCGCTACTGGTGTGTGCACAACAAAAGAAAAAGAAGAAGCAGCTCGCAGCAGCAGCTTGCGGCAGCGGCTGCGAGCAGTGACAGCGCGCAGCGGCGGTAGCAGCTTGCAGCAGTGGCGGCATCAGCAGCCACAAGTTACAACAGCAGCGCAGCAGCTGCCACACCAACCGCAGTAGCAGTAGCAGGCAGCAGCCGCAGCAGTAGCAGCAGGCAACAACCGCAGAAGCAGCCGCAGCACCGGGCGCGGCAGCAAGCACCTGCAGCAGTAGCGGCATTGGTCAGCAACCGTAGCAGCAGCTTCAGCAACAGTTGTAGCAGGCGGCAGCCGTAGTAGCAGCCGCAGCAACAGCAGCAACAGGCAATGGCTGCAGCAGCAGCAGCAACAGTTGCTGCAGCAACCGCAGCAGCAGTTGTTGTAGCAATTGCTGCCGTCGGGCCTGAGGGGGACACGACGCGAGGGACCCGTCCGGGGGGGGGTGTTCCCTCGGTCGGGCCTGTCGTGCCAACGGGGGGCGCGACAGAGCGTCGGCCGAGCGCCGACGCACGAGCCGGCGCGTGCCGGCCAAAGGCCGGCCTCCCGCCGGGCAAGAGGGCCAGGGGAGGCCGACGGACGGCCTCCGGCCGGCTGCGCGCGAGGGGGGGGAGCGAGCCTCCCCCTCCACTGCGCTCGCCACGAGGGTTGAGCCAAATAACGGAAAAAAAAAGGGGGGGGAGGACAGGGGGGGTCCTCGAGTGGGGTATTCGAGAAATACCCCAAGAAGGGGTACCCCACCTAGAGCGTTCGGTGAACAAAAACAAAAAACAAAAAAAGGGCAACTATATGCAAACTGCTTGGTTTGCAACTCGCATAGACGCGAGGTGACGGGTCCACATTGTGACGATGGTAGGTGCCTGTTTCGCTTGTCAATATATTATACATGTCGACTTCGGACTTTTATGTCTAGTTTATGCCTATTTTCAAGCCGCACATAAGCCACGACGTGCCATCGTTGGAAACCAGTCTCGCATGTACTGTTCGAGCGACCGAGTAGACAACGACCCTAATCGATGGGGACCTTTTTGAGTTCTGAGCAGGTTAACGAAGTTTCTCGTACACACACCATATTCTTCTTCGATTCAAACAAACAGGATCCAATTCACAAGCACCGACAAACAGTACCCAAAGTTTTCTGAACAGCGAGGAACATCCAACCCACGTATCGTGCGGACTCCGAGGCCGCTCTCATTGGTCTAAGGTGCGTGTGCTGAGATCCTGATTCGTCGGTGTATTTGGAACATTTTTGTCCCATTTCACCGGAGCTGTCGAAATCAAACAAAAGAGTATTCGTCCATCCGTCGGTTTCGGTCCATGCGTGAATTTGACGGCATTCAACATGATTGTTTTTTCTCTGAGACGGGCATCCAATGGGACGGCGCTACCAAGACAGGCCCCTCCGACTGACCAGGAAGGGCGAAGGCATCTAGCTACGACTTCCGACGGGAGGCAGCCCGCGTCAAGACGGGTGTTGAACAAGGCACCTCGGACAAATTTATCCAAAAAAAAGAAAGGAAAAGGTTCCTCCTACTGTCTTTCCTTTGAGGAAGTGAGTTCTTGTTTTTGTTTTTGTTTATCACTTTTACCTTTTAGTGTAGCTTGAGGCCACCACCGTTGGCTGACAACAGAAACTGCTGTAGCTGCAGCCGCCGCAAGACTCGCAGCAGTAGCAGCAGCAGCAAAGGTGGCTCGAGGCCACAGCCGTCGGCTGACGAAGGCACCCGGTGTAGCATCGGCGGCACCGAACGCGACTTGAGGTCGCACATTGCGATAGTTGCGTCATCGCCACCGTGTGGCAATATTGAAACCTACGGCTAAGGTGGTGGCCGTGATTGACGACATCACAGCCTGTCTGAGAGACGTTGCTCCATTCGCATCCCTCTACGTGGTTCTTTGCACCACCGGAATCGAGCGTATAGGACTATCACCCACGCTAAGCTCTCAACATGAGCTATGCAGTGTTCCCATGGGCATCGCCAGTGCCGTGGTCTGCGCCTGAGCCTCAACAGTGGAAGCCACCACAGGCACAGTGGTCGATGCAGCCGTGGCACGTGCCCCAGTTGCCTTCAGGGTTTTCGTGTTACTCTTGTCGAGATAGGCAGCATGGGTAGCGCCCTCCTGGGTGGCATTCCCCTTGAGTACAACCCTTTCCACCTCCTCCTTGTGTGGATACGTCATAGGACGATGCCACGGCGCTTTTGCGAGGAGATGTGGCCGCCCTACACAGGGAGGTCGGGAACCTCAAGTGCATGGTCCAGCAGCTCCTTGACCACGTGACTTCCGAGCGAGCAACCACCCCGCCGCTCATGTCACATCCCACTTCATCTCCGTCCTCCTCCCCATCCTGCATCCCTTCCTCTGACGATGCTAGCATGCCAGATCTCTCGTCTACATCCGTCACCCTCTGCTCCGTTTTGGAGGCAGTCGGCATCATACCGACGAACGGGCCCTCAGCCACTGGCCATACCGCTCGTGCTCGCACTCGTCGTGCGCGGCGATTTGCTGCTCGTCTTGCATGTCGTGCACAGGCAGCACCACCAGATGCAACTGTAGGAGGATTCACACGTGACGAGACCCCCTCGTCCCCTGTCCTCGGCTTGGTTTGCCGAGTCCCCATAGCTGATGCCGAGGTGTCAGTCGTGGGGGAGATGGTTTGCCCGCTGACGACCGCGGCGGAGCTCGGCATTGGTGAGGCGACTGCTGTGGAGCGCAGGATTGCTGATGCGGATGACGCTACACAGCAGGCTCAGTTAGCAGAGTCCTTGGCGGGGACGACGTCCGTCGTGGCGGATATTCTTCGTCAGATGAGGATTGGTCCGATGCTGAGTCAGAGTCGGGGATGGAGATGGTGATCGTTGATGCCTTGGCGGATGATGTGACGACGGCCGATGCCGGAGCTGCGCCCAACGATGTGCATGCTCCCGCATTAGCTGGTGTGGAGACAGCTGCCATGGTGCCAGGAGCAACAGTAGGGGGAGCAGGTGATACAGTTGCTGATGCTCGGCCCACAGCGGACGCCTAGGTGGTTCTAGCACATAGTGCTGGGTAGCAAGAGGAGGTGATGGACTGCCAGGATGAGGCAGATTTCCTCTATGAGGACCAGTCGTACGTTGTGGAGTGGTTAGACACAGGGTCGGAGGCAGACGTAAAGGCCCAGTGCGCTGCCGTATTTCTAGTAGCCGCGACACAAGCACGAGATGGCCCCTCAGTGACAACAGACGTCCGCGTGTGCGACATGGAGGATGCAGAGAGAGCTGCGGACCTCCGTCCCCTCGCTGCCCTGACCAATGTCGCTAACACCATGGCGGTTCCAGCCGATGACATGGCTACAGTGGTGGCTACAGTTCCTGTACCCGAGCGCCTACGCTCCACGGTCGACGAGCAGGAGGCAGTGGTGCCTCGAGCTGAGGCGCACGTGCAGAGTCCCATGGTCGAGCTCCGGCAGGCCAGCAGCCGCTGATACACCATGGATGTTCCAGCACGACGGACTGTCGAGGAGTGTGTGGAGGATGTACACAGGCGTCTCGAGGCAGCTGAGTGGTCTCTACACGATGCACATCTGGGACAGGCTGACCTCTAGCGGCACGTGGATGATGGACTGTGCACCAGGGTCACGAGGAGCACCACGCCACTGACCGCACCTTCGATGACCACGACGTCGCCGCGGATGCAGCTGTACCTACACATGCCGTCCTCCGGCCAGCAGCTGGCGGCCGAGCGACAGGTGTGTCAGGAGCAGCAGGTGCCTTCGCAGCAGTCGTTCCTATAGCCCCAGACAACTTACGTGGCGACTCATTGTCTTGCGCTCCCGCTCTACCAGCACCTCGTGGCCCGACGGCACTTCAGTCAATGAATGACGTAGAGGACGTTGACTTGTGCAACGAGCAGGCGCAGCTCCACTCCTTTCTATGGGGTGAGACCACGAGGCTACAGGAGGCTCTGGCTCGTGCCGACGCGCACACTATCGAGGTCCACCGTCAGGTTTTTTTTGCGACTGACCGTCTACATGCTGCAGATGCAGCCAGCCGGTCGGCTGCCGCTTCAGAGCTTGTCGAGCTCCACACACGCCTCGACGCTGCGGATGCTGCAAGGCGATATGCAGCTCAGCAGTTGGAGGCCATACAGTAGGCGATTGTTTTGGAGGAAGCCCTTAGCGCTGCACCAGTCACATCAGCAGATGACGATAGTAGTGATGACTACGATAGCGATGACGATGACAGCGACGACGACGCTCCGGGATGAGGCTCTGTGCTAGCACATCCCACCAGCATCGTCGTCACCCTTGCTATTGCTGTGCAAGGGTATGTGGCCATGGGGGAGCAGTGCTCCCTCCTCATGGATTGTGAAGGGAGCAGCCATCAGCTTTGCTCGTATTGTTAGCCTCTGTAGTGCAGGGGGGGTGTTGGTGTGTGGACTTTGGCCTGACACCCTTTTGAGGATAGCGAGGTTACTTGGGGTGCGGCACGGGGTCCATGTGATGCTGGTCGAGACCCGCGCACTTGGTGAGTTTCACCGGTGTGATGTGGAAACCCATTGCCTCCATGTGTTATGTATGATCCATGCAAGGTTATGCTGGTCGAGACCAGCGCACCTGTTGAGTTTGACGGGAGTGACGTGGAGACCCATTGCCTACATGTGTTATGTATGATCCATGCATGATGTGGTGGAGACCCGGACACCCGGAGACATTTTCCGGGGTCACGAGGAAACCTTGTTTCTCTCTCTCTCTCTCTCTCTCTCTCTCTCTCTCTCTCTCTCTCTCTTGCATGATGTTTGACACGTAGGTGTGTGATTCACTTCGTGCATGGTCGAGACCCGGGCATTTGGTGCGATGCACCATTCTCACGAGGAGACCTTGTGCTGTGGTATGCTTGATCAGTGCTCGCTATGATTGGTTGCCTTAGCCACCATCTCTTGCCTTCGCTCAGACATCGTTTTGTTGACAGTTGTGTCAGCCAGGGGGAGTGTTGGTGTGTGCGGCTTCCACCTCTCACGAGCGACGGCAAGGAGAGAAGCGTTACAGGAGAGCGCGACGACATGGTCCCGGATGCGGACCCCGGAGACACCGACGCGTCTGCAGGTGGTGGACCACCTTCTCGGAGCTGACCGATGACTGCCCCAGTGTCGTGGATGCTGTCTCGGACCTCGTGTAGGTTTTCTGCAGCCTATCTTTGATGAGAACGTAGCTGGCACCGGAGAACCGACAAGTGGTGGCTCCATCCACCACCAGCTGCCAAAGAGCTGCCACGACGCCCTGGGTGCTTGTCGGGGTGCTTTGCGGTTTTTCTGCAGACGCTAGAGTTTTCTCGGTGGACTGGCTCTTGAGCCAGATTTGCGTGTTTTGCATTTTCTGTCCACCGATCGGTGCCGGACTTATGCGTGTGACCAGTCGTAGTGTCCGGCTTACGATTATGCATCTCTAGGTTCAGACGGCGTAGCGTTCTGATTTGTCTGCGCAGAGTTACGGCCAAAACAATGTTTTTTCGCCGGTTTTAGGACAGACCTTGCACTGCCGCGTGCGACACCTGTTGTGCGCCGTGGCAGGTATTTATGCTGTGGACTTGTCATTTGTTATCTGTCTCTGCAATTATATTCATATTGAGCTTCCTGACACTCTGCACGTGTCCCTACCCAGACCCTTGCAGTTTCGTGCATGACTTGTGACTGTCGTCACACACTGCCTGAGCGCTGACGCTTAGTTAAGTGGCAAGCGGTTAGGAAGGTTCCAGGAAGTATCTCAGATACGTCAAGTGTCTTGAAAAACGGGGACGAGAATCTTGAATCGCAGTATGATTCTTGCTCTTTTTCTTTTTTCTTTCTGTGAACGTGCCACTTGTGCCAAGGCCTTTTGAACAAATCGCGCACTAGATCTGTCATCATAGAAAGCGGACAGATCCAGAGCCCAACACACACTGTGTGGAAGCGATATTGGAGGGTCAACACTAACATTACAGAATATGACGTTTTTTTTTTGCAAACAAACCAATGAAGTTCCGAGTCTTCCAGCAGGTTCAATTCGTAAATATCTTCTTTCTACATCGCTGACAACAGTCCATTCACTCTGTAGAATGTTGTTATAATTGAAAACTACTTAGGGCATGCAGGCCCATGCAAACACGAACATGAGCTCTGTGGGTGAGTGCAGTGCAAAACGCCAAAAATTTGGCTGAGTCTGGAACGCATGATATGAAAGAACAAGGAGAGAGTAAAAATGAGCCCCAAGCGGGCTTATGCAGGGCACCGGCAACTAGCCGCACCGGGCCCCGTCACCGTCGCTGAACCCAGACGAGTCCGTGGGGATAACACAGTGCGTACACCACGATGAAAAAAACGGTGGTCTCCTCGAGGCACCAGAACAGCTCTCCGAGTGCCTCGGTCTCGACCAACGAGAAAATACGAGCAGTGCTAGAAAATCTTTGAATCAGTGTCCAGACATCACGCACGGCGTTCCGAACATCAGAAGCACTACTATAGCCTTCGTGTCTCCTCGTCGCACCGGTATATTCCACCGGGTGCTTGGGTCTCAACCCATTGAGAAACCTCTCCTAGCTCCCGACAAGCCAACAAGGTTGCATGAACGTATCGACCGCGTCTCGTCGATGCTGTCATAGGTACCGGAGAAGTCTTCGGACACTCTGGAGGCCCGTCGTGTCATCACGCTCTGCTCTACCATATGCCACCAACGTGGGATGTATGGGTAATCCATCGATGTCGGTCGCGACGGGTTGAAGCCGCACAAACCAACACCCCCCATGGGTGACGTTGCCGTCAATGCCAGAACACACAAACAAGCTGAGGTACCGAACAACAGCGTATGCAAAACCACGGTCTACACCAGTCAACCACACACAAACACATTTGCTGCCCATCTAAGGTCTCCACACGACACAGGCACATCATACAAGGTATCTGGGTCTAGACCATAAGAAGAGTCATGCACACGCACACAAACCAGTGTAATGCACGTCATAGACATGTCAGACGGCAAGAGGGTCTCCTCTTGACACTGCCCGGGTCTCGACCACTACGAGCAATCCAACAGGTGTCTGTATGCCGACCAAAATAGAATCAACCAACACACATGATCATAGGGGGATCTCCTCGTAACACGGGTGCAACTCACAAGGTGTCTAGGTCACGACAACTATGAGCAATCCAGCTCGCATGCACATGCCACACGTAGTATGGCCACACACCAAGACACACGATCACATGGTCTCCCCGTGACATTGGTAGAACCCAACAATTGTCCAGGTCTCAACCAAGGGAGTGCTATCATACACATGCAACTGTGCAGGCACGTGGCATGAGCCACATGCCGGCTGCTATAGTATGCTCATAGTAGAGCATGGACCCGTCACCATGCATCTCCCGTAGCATCGCATGAGGTCGAGGTCCACATGACACTCCCCCCAAAGAGATGAACCTGGCAGTGATGTCCTCGATAGACATGCTGATATCGTAGCTGGACAGATCTTGGGGGATAAGTCATGTGGTCTCCCATCACACAAGGATTGATCCCACTGTCACTTACGAGTTGGCTCCCACCTTCAAAGACGAAGTGGTGTCTCCGGCTACGTCTCCTCACGTCACCTCTGCATCACTTGGAGTGTACCAATCCTCGTGTGACTGCCAAGGGTCCCAACTCACAGTCCCTCCTCTCTCCGCTTTACTGCGATGCATCTGTGTACGTCGGAGGAAAGGGAATGGGCGAGCAGCATGCGAGCGTGGATGAAGTGGCAGAGCTGGCCTCCGAGGCGGGATAAAGCACCCTAAGGCACAAGGGTGTACGGCTAGAAGAGGAGGGCTGGAGCGATGAACCGGATCAACACTAATG
>SZWC01026340.1:13048-29255 GCA_023375785.1 Penium margaritaceum
GATGCATCTGTGTACGTCGGAGGAAAGGGAATGGGCGAGCAGCATGCGAGCGTGGATGAAGTGGCAGAGCTGGCCTCCGAGGCGGGATAAAGCACCCTAAGGCACAAGGGTGTACGGCTAGAAGAGGAGGGCTGGAGCGATGAACCGGATCAACACTCATGGACGAAGGTGATGAGGGAGTAGCTGAGTCGAGTGGATGAAGGTGTGTGATGGAAGCAACAGATGGAGGAGCGATGATGGAGTCGACAGGAACAATGATGGCAAAATCTGAACGCACGCTGAACTCTCTTGTGGTAATGTCTCCATCGAATCTCATACTCAGAGCTTTTGCATAATCCTCCCTCAATATGGGTGTGCGAGATCCTAGTAGTGGAAAGCTCGTGCCAATAGTACTGTTGCTCCCCTCCTATGAGAATCTTTCACGTGGTGCTATCATCTCCCGCTGTAGCATCACTACACGGTCCTGCAGGTCAGCGTAATCTGCGTCCAACATGTGAAGGTGACCCATGTCTGCCTCGATTAGGCTAAACCTTGCCTCAATGGATGCTGCACATGCAGACTGCTGAACTCGTGAGTACAGCTCCATTTGCATCTTTGCTACTGGAGACAATGGAGCCGGTGCTGCTGCATCCACCTGGGGGTCAACCAAACTCGTAATGTGCTGAGACGCTAGAACATCGGATGCAGTTGTAGGTGTCACATGCACACTAGAGCACGTGTCTATGATACAAGGAGGAATGAGCGGTCGCATGCCAAGAGAGAAGGAGAAAGAGGAGTAGTCAGAGTCCGTGGAGCATGTGGAAATGTCATCCGTATAGGTACTGCCACTCTCAGCACGATGTCATCAGCATGGTCGCCAACAGGTGAACAGGAGAGGGCGGAACTCAGCTCCTATTCATGAGGTGACTTCATCCGCGTGTATGGATCTATTCCACTGTCCTCGATTTTCGCAATAGTGGACACATGTGTGCATGACTCCGGCTCAACAATGCCGGTCAAGGCGACCAGCACGCGTACCTAGCGCTCACGCACTGTCTTGCCAGGAAGGCTAATCGTTGCCACCTGCTCAATAATGGAGTGAGGACCACCATCTGACTCCGTCATATGTGTTGCTGCTTCGTCGTGTGTACGGGAACCCGTAGACTCTTGGAACATGGGCGACTCCTCACGTTGAAGCTAGTCCTCATGTAGCACGGATGACATTGTGGAGCCTGTTGTGTTTGCTGAAGTACATGTCCCAGTGACCTCTCTCAAAACTGCTGCTCTCAAGAATGCCTCAACCTCTAAAAGACCATCCGGCTGACTGTGCTCATGCACTGCGACCGCTCTTGGGCTGGTGTGAACCTGGTGCGCTAATGTCCCGGAAATCCGCATGGGGCATCGCGATCCGCACGATAATCCTGTGCCACCGCCGGACTGCTACCGGTCGGAGTCGCGAGTGGCACCGCCCAGGCATGCGAGACCAACACTCCTCCTCATGCAATCTCTTGGTGTAGAAAATCTCCCTCCTGCCCCAGCGTAGATGTCCACCTCGATGACATGCACGTATCAAGCACTGCAACTTCATCCTGACTAGTGTTAGCCTGCAGCACACACTCCCCCAAAAGTCCGGTACACGCATCCCAAACCGTACAAGACTCTTGTGCCACCGCTGGGCCTCTATCGGTGGAAGCCGCGAGTGGCACCGCCCAGGGACGCCATGCTTGCAATCCTCTTGATGTAACCTGTTGATACGGAAGATCTTGATCCACCCCGGATGTGGAAGTCGAGCTTGACGACATGCAAGTCTCATCCGCGCACGAAATGTCGGGATCAGAATCCACGTCATGTGTTGTCGTTGAATTGTCTGAATCTGCCAGAGCGGACGTTCGGGCAACATGGCCCAGCACGAGTGCAGATCCTCTCGCTACGGTCGCAAGAGGCAATGTGCGGTGACCACACTCCCCCTCGACAGGTACAACAATGCATGCCGGGGAGGTGGAGGATGTTTCAAAACCGGCACAAGCATGGCGTGCAAAGCGTTGATGCCAACGTCGCGGGGACACACGACTGGAACGACTACATGAGGGTATGTCATCGCGAGGTGGCGTAGTGGTCGCATGAGAGTGGAGGATCGAAACGATGGTGGCAACCTGGGATTGGCCGACAGGTGGAGCTGAAGGAACATCATTGGATGAGGAAAGAGGAGATGATGAAGGAGATGAGATCAAGGAGGAAGTTGACAAACTAGTAGCATAAGCACGCTCGGTGATGACGAGGTCACAAAGCTGCTGCACCATCTGTCTCAGGCCGTGGATCTCGGCGAATATGGTTGCCAGAGGTCCAGCTGGAGGATTTGCCAACGCAGGCAGATCCGCATGCTGTGGAGGACGCATGCTCGGAAAAGGCTATAGCCAAGGTGGATGTCAGCCCCTAGGGTACGTCTAGCAGCGACGCAAACCATGACGTTCATCACCACAGTAGTAGTAGGCGAACGCATAGGACGCCTGCTCATATGTCTGTGCACTCATCTCACGCGTCGGACGATGGATAGGTGCCAAGGGCACCTACTCCCGGTGGTAAACACCAAGCCATGGGAGAGGATGAGACCACAAGGTACTCTCACTCACAGAGGTCACGGCGTTGGGGTTAGCAAACGTGACCAGACGGGACGAGTTGCACTACCACAGTACGCCCGGAGAATGGAGTCTGACTAGCTTCTGATGGAGCAAAGACTGCTACAACAACAGAAGGGGTGGCGGCTACAAGTGTGGCTGCTGCTCCAAGCGGTAGACGACCCAGCCCTTAGAGATTCATAGACTTGAATCCGCTGTCGATCCTACGTAGTGAACGGCGCATACCAATCCACGGGCCCCAGGGAGACGCACGTACACGACGTATCCCAAAATGGAGATCGCCGCTGACACACAATCCGCTGTCGGCTGGGAAGGCAACATTGCAAGCGCTGCTGAAACCACCTCACTATGAAGTTGTTGCAACTCTGCCCGCCACTTTTAGTTCTGCTACAAATGCTGCAACTGCTACAACGCTAGTTTTTGAACGATTTTGTTTTCTTCCGTGTTCCCTTCTTTTTCTCTTGCCCGCGGCCCCCTCCTTTCTTTTTTTTCGCTCTCCCCTCGTCTTGGCGCCAACCTCCCCCCATCCTTTTTTTCTCGATTTCTTCCTCAACCCTGGGTTTACCCGTCACCCGATTGTAGAGTGCCCCCTAGAAAGGGGGCAGGTCCGGATTGGGGGGGGGGTTAAAGAAAAGCACGGGGCAATTTCAGGTCGCCCCCCCTTGCTCCTTGCTCGCTTGCAAAAATAGCGAGCGAGCAAGTGAGCGAGTGAGCGAGTGAGAGGGAGAGGGAGGGGGGTCTGCCCCTTGATCCATCCGTCGGCCGTTGGGGGGGACGGTGCCGACGGGCCCCTCCAAGGGGCCCCTTGGAAGGGGCTCAACGGGGCCGTCCGAGGGCCCCCTCGAGAGGGGGAGGGCTCAAAGGGACAGATGGGCCCCTTTGTAGGGGCTTAAGGGGGTCCCTCTGAGAGGAGCCCGCAGAGGAGGGCTGCGAGGCCCTCATGCAGCACCAGCTGCAACGGCGGGAGTAAGTGCTGCGGTTGCTGCTACTCCTGGTGCTTTTGCTGCAACTACTGCTAAGCTGCGCAACAACAACTCCTGTTGCTGAATCCTGCTGCCGCCGCTGCTACTACTACTTCTTCCATCACTACTTCCGCTGCTACTCTGCATAACAGCACCATGTGCTGCTACTCTGCGTAGTAACAACATCTAATGCTTGCTACTCTTGCCGCTACTGCTTGGTGCTTTTGCTGCTGCTGCTACTGCTACACGCTGCTATTGCTACAGTTGCTGTTGCACGCGGATGTTGCTGCCGCCACTGCTGCAATGGCTATTGTTGTTGCTATGTGCTATTGCTTCTCTTGTTGCTGCTGTAGTGACTCATGCATTGCTGTAGTTGCTGTTGTTGCTATTGTAGTGCGGCACAGCGGCTGCCGCTATTGCTGGTACTGTCAGCTTTGCAAGTGCTACGAATGCTAGCGATGGCCGCTACTGCTACTGCTACCGCCACTACTGCTGTTGGTATGAGCAGTTGCTCTACCGCCATTGCTCCTCATGCGCGGCGCGATAGCTGTCGCGGCAGCTATGTCTGCTGCTGCTACTTTTGTTGTCATCGCTGTCAATAGTTAAGATGTGCGCAGCTCACAGCCCTTATGGCGTTCACGTGTAGCCATTTCGAGCTGCCTCACACTGCTGCCGGCGCGGCGCCACGTGGCGCGTTCTCTTTGCATTCCACCCACTGTTGCTACTTCTGCTGCTCACACGCCCCCCTGTGCTCTTATACCGAATTGGAAATCAATGAGGGCATGCAGGCTCATGTAAACACAAACATGAGTGTACCGTACAACGGCAAAAAAATGACTAAGTCTGGAATGCATAGTATGAAAGAACAAGGAGAGGGTACAAATGACCCCCTAGGGGGCTTATGTAGGGACACCGGCAGCTAGCCGCACCCGACCCCGTCACCTCCGCTGAACCCAAACGAGTCAGCAGGGAGAACACACTGCGTACACCATGATAAGAATCATCGGTAGTCTCCTCAAGGCACCGGAACAGCTCTCTGAGTACCCGGGTCTCGACCACCGAGAAAAAACGAGCAGTGCTAGAAAATCTCAGAATCAGAGTCCAGACATCACGTACGACTTTCCGAACATCAGAAGCACTACCATAGCCACCGGGTCTCCTCGTCGTACGGGTACAATCCACCAGGTGCATGGGTCTCAACCCACTGAGAAAACTCTCCTAGCTCCTGAAAAGCTAACAGGGCTACCGAAACACATCGACCGCTTGTCGCCGATGCTATCGTAGGTGCTGGAGAAGTCTCGGGACACTCCGGAGGCCCGTCGTATCATCACGCTCTACTCTACCCTATACCACCAACATGGGGTATATGGGTAATCCATCAACATCGGTCATGACGGGTGGAAGCCAGACAAACCAACAGTTATCTGCACGTAAGCTGATTGCACGTGCCAAACGCGTCGTGGTCTTGGAGATTTTTTGTATCCAGTGGTCCACACGAATAGTTTGCAAGCGAAGTAGCAAAAAAAAATGATGTCTATCATTTGGAATATTGGATTTGACTTATGAACTTCAAAGTTTGCTCAAAAAACTATTTTCAGTTAAGTTTTCTTCAAAACGTTGCTTGTCATCAAAAGTGCACTTGCCGCAAAGTGGGTGTGTTACGGTAGCTCGCCATGTCATTTCGCTCGCCTCTTGCAATGGTGTAAAAAGCAAGATTTCCTCGGACGTGAGCGAGACCGAGACGAGACCGAGATAGGAATAATGCAAATGAGACCAAGATTTTCTCATCTTCTGTACGCGTACGAGACATCTCACACCGAAGTGGGAAGAAATGAGATTGAGATCAAGACATCCTGTCTCCATCTCGATTTAACAGTCCTAACTGTGTCTTGTGGACCATGACCTTAGTTTGCTTAGTGGGACTCGTGTTCCACTTTAAGGAGGTACAACATAGAGAATTGTCATTTGCTTGGAACTTAGAGGTGGGTTGATTGCATTATCGGTTGAGTGCATCATTCATCAGCAAATGTGCATTTCAATGAGTGCAAGAAGCATGGGTTATGCCTGACAGATTGCAAGCGCTCGCAAATGAATGGGGAGAGTTGTTTGGGGGGGGGGGATGGGAGGGGTTCTCTCTATCGTGCAAGGGCCATGAAAAGGAGGAAGCCTTTGGAAATTAAGATTCCTAGCTCTTAGGAATCATGTTTGAATCAGTGATGTTGTTGTGGTTACTCATGTATACCTAGATGAAAGAGAACATTATTCCCCTCCAGTAGTATGATTTTACATACACGGGTTTAGGTTGAATAATTTTTGTTTGAAATGTAATTAGAGGTTGTTTTTGTTTCATGGATGAATCTGGCCAAGAAAATGTCCTTGGAGCCATTGAATAACTCAAACATGAACGTGAACAGGTTTGGATGGTGATTCTCATAAAAAGGAAAAAAATCGTCGAGGGCGGAAAGCCAATGTACCCCTTGTTTCTGACGATAAGCCCCATATGGCCCTCTGTCAGAACAAAAATCCCCATTCGTCCCTTCATCATAATGATAAGCCCCATTTTCCCCTGCGTCAGAACAATAAGCCTCATCCGCCCCTGCATCGAATCGATAAGCCTCATCCTCCCCTACCCAAGAACAATAAGCCTCATCCGCCCATGCCTTTAAACAATAAACCCCATCCACCCCTTCTGCGCAGACTCGGGTTTGAGGCACACAAAAATAAATGATATACCCTCTCGTTTGTCAAACAACAGCATGTCAACGTCGCATGGCATGTGGCGTCGATATGTTAACGTCATCTTTTTTGGCCAAACATTAAGAAACTCCTTTATATAGGGGTTTGTGATTTTTCAGAAGTGGTTTGCGGGGAGTTTGCATGGGGGGTTTCAGAATCCCTATGTGTTGAAAGGGAACCTATTGGGCCCCGCTATCGCGGGGCCCAGCATGTGCCCGTGTGAAAACAAAATCCCAAAACTCCGGGTGTAGTTTTAGGATGGTTTGTGTATGGTTAGTACATACAACATGGGAAAAAAGTAAAGCAAAATGAAGACCGGAACAAATGGGGAGCTTTTTGCTCCCCATTGTTGAAGCGCCGGGGATTCTAGCCGACGTCCGTCGGCCGGAACCACCGGCGCTCCCCCTCCCGCCCCCCTACAGCCCTCGTCACCTGTTCCGTCGCAGCCTTAAATCGCAAGGGCCTCGATTGGCGTGCGGGTGGGTGGGCTGGTGGGCTGCGAAAGGGATAGAGGGGGAGAGGGGACGAAATGCCAGCCGGCATTTTTGAGACCCCCCCTGCTCCCCCCCTTGCACCTCTTAAATGGATCTGTTGGTTTTTTCTCACATCTCTCATTGGGCTCTGCTGTGTCCTCTCGGCTTGTGTACATCGGCATACAGATGACTGACGGCGAGACTCGACGCTGCTATAGTGTCATCTGGTGGAGCCGTCGCACGCTAAGGACTACACACAGTTTCTTGGAGCCTCCTCCCTCCAGCGACGTGCTCAGCTCCTCGCGGGCCTCCTCAGCGGGCCTCCTCGGCAGTCGGGCCGCCGGCGCTGACTGCCACTATGGATGTTTTCTGCATGCCTCCAGTGCTGGATCTGAATGTACCATTACGTCTACAGCGTGCTGCTCTGCTCAGGGTGCAAATCTCATGCTAGCGTGGCACTGTTGTGACCAGGGACTAGTGTAGGCGTTGCCTGGGTTTGGGCAGCCATAACTCCTCACTGCTATTTTTCTAGCTGATTCTGGCTACACGACTGCATTTGCAGCGTCAGTATTATGGTATGGTCCACTTTTCAGACAACGGACGACGCACGGGTTTTGGGCTTTCGGTCATCTGGCAAGGCTCACGGAGAAAACCAGTCAGCCAGAAAATAGAGCTGTTTTCAGATTGGCTGGTGAACTGAGTAAAAAGTTACACAGAGCTGGGGGAGGCTAGTTCTTGGAGGGGTCTCCCATTGTGTCTCATTCTTTATCCTTATTCATTCTTTCCAGTTCTCAGCTGCTTTTTGGCGCTAACACTGGAGTGCACAAAGTAACAAATCCAGAGCACTCATACTTGTATTCTAGAGTAGCAGACTTGGTGGGCAGCTAACTAAGCAACGAGCGTGGATGCCTGCGCGCTGCATCAACAACACAGCTGTCCCAACTTGGTGCTTAGGAATTCTTGCTTGGTATCGGAGCGAGAGCATAGCAACAGTAGTATAAGACTGACGTACACGTGCCGGACAACGCCGGCGAACCCCCCACATGCCAGTGCAGGGGAAATGCTGCTGGATTTTTTCCGGCAGCATTGACTTGCCTAGTGGCAGCGTATAAACCTTCCCCACAGCCACTGGGCCAGGGGAAATGCTTCTGGATTTCTCCGGTAGCACTGACCCCAACGAGTGACACAAGGAGGTGAGCGGCCAACGACGTCACACACACGACAACGACGATGCACGTCACGACGTCAATCAGGTGTGAGCATGCTCCAAGTAGCAACAATAGCACCAGTAGCACGAGGAGCACCAGTGAGCAGTGGTAGCAGGAGCCAGTAGCAGCTATGCACAGTAGTAGCAACCTGTAGCGATAGCAGCTCGCGGCAACTCGCAGCAGCAACAACCTGTAACAGCAAGTAGTAGTAGGAGCTCGAATCATCAACAATGCGAAATGGCAGCAAGGACTAGCAGAAGCCGGCTACAAGAGCAGCAACAGCAAAGAGCAACAGCAAGCAGCAGCGTGCAGCAGCCACAAGCAGCAGCTACGGGAACAGCTAGCAATAGCTCGCAACAGTAACAACTGTAGCTCGTAGTAGTAGCAGTTGCACTTACGGCTGCTTGCAGCCCGCTGCTCGTAGCAAGCAGCAAGCTTAAGTGATGACCGAAGAAGGAAAAGAAAAACAAAAAAAGGGGAAAACACACAAAAAAAATCCCCACCCCACAGGTGGCTTTGTATTGGCTGCAGTCACCACCTCAGCCGCTGAAGCAGTCACAGCAGTCGCAACAGCACGGAGCAGCTTAGCAGCAGCAGCAACAGCTACTGTTGCAGCAGCAACTGCACAAGCAGCAAGAGCAGCAACGGTAGCAGTAGCAGTGGCTACTACTACAATAGCAGCCGCAACAGTAGTAGCTGTAGCAGCAGACGAGCAGCAAGAGCAGTAGAAACAGCAGCTGTAGTAGAAGCAGTTGCCGCCCTGCAACTAAGACAAGATTGGCTCAGCCAGCACCCGCTGCTGACGTAAGAAAATCTCACTTGACGTCATTGCTGACGTCATGAAAAAAACAAAATATGCTTTAGAGAACCAACTCTATAGATAGCATAGCAACAATTGCTGACGTTAACCATCCTAGGTTGACATCACTACTGACGTCACTACTGACATCTGCAACACAAACAAAGGGAACAAGGAGGGCCAACGAAACACCATGGCTAACAGGCCCAGTGGGGAGGGGTTCTCACTTGGGAGACCCCTAGTCCCGCTTTCTTGTAGCAGCTACAGCAGCAACAGCAGGAGAAGCATGAGGAGGCGCAGTAGCAGCAGTAGAAGTAGCAGCAACAATCCACAGGCTTTGTCGCCGGCTCATCCAATCCATTGGCCGCCATTCAGGAAGAAATTGCTTCACTGACACAACAACTTGCAGCACCACAACCGCTGGCATCCTATACACAGACCAATGCCCCGCCACCCTTCCTTCCTCCTGAGCATGCCAGTCCTGTTGTATGTGTTGCCACGCATTACCTGGTCCAGCAGCATACCTAGCACCAGCGGGAGACAGTTTCCGCTGTCCTTGGCCCCACTCTTGGTGCCAGCCACGGGCCAAAGGAGAGATCCCGCCCCCACCGCTACACGCCGGCGAAAAGTTCCGGAGCTGGGAGCTTAGATTCTGCATGTGGGCACAGTGTGAGGGCCTGTGGGCATACTACACTCTTCCGTATGACTCCACCGAGGCCGACCAGCTGTATGATGCTAGTCGCCCCGTACGCGCCCTCGTCCCTGTCTCTCCTCCGGCATCATGCCTAGCCATAGAGCCCTTCCTCGGCGACTTCACCACTGGCGGGACCCCAGACCCTGCAGTCACATGGTACGTCCTCACCCGTCCCCATCGCCTACCCAGCGAGGTTGAGACCAGCCGTCTGCAGCGGGAGTTAAACTCCCTGCACATGGAGGGGACCGAGAATGTTACCTCTTACTGGCAGCGGGCTGAGGACATCCTCCGTCACCTAGGCACCTCTGATCCACCCCCTCTGGCCGCGCTCTTGACCATGAAGCGCGGTGCCACTGACGCGTACACCAACATCTTTGTCCACTACACCTAGGACATCCTCTCCACCATTGCGAGTCAGGGCACCCTCATGCCCTAAGCATATAAGCTCTTTTTCAGGATTGAGAAAGCTATGGAGTCACGCGTCTAGCGCATAGAGACCCTCGCCTCCCCTACCTTTGCCTCCGTGGCCGTCGCTTCCCTCATAGCAGCTACATCCACTAGTGCCTCGTCGTCAGGGAAGAAGAGGCGCAAGGGCAAGAAGAGCAAGGGCCAGCACCAGTAGCATCAACAGCAGTAGCGGATCGGGTTCAGTGGTGGTGGCGCGGTCTGCTACAGTAATGGCCAGCCAGGACACGGGCGGTACGCGTGCCCACTACCAATGGTTGAGGCGCGCATCATTGCCACCATGCGTCGCCAGCGTGAGCGTTGTCTCGCCTATGCCACCATAGCTGTCGCCGGCCCTGACGCCTCCAGCCCATCGAACAGCTCCACTCCACCGACAGCCACACCGGTCCCGCCGTCGCCAGCTCCGTAGCAGCATCATCCGCAGCCACCGGCGCCTTTGTTTCTATCACCGGAGCAGTCCTCCTCTTATCTTGGCTCCGGCGCTGTCACTCCGTACTCAATCTACATTCCCGGACCGTCCACCCGTAAGCTTCAGTTGGAGCAGTTCATCGTGCTCCAGCTCGGCCTGCCCCGCCCTCCTGAGGTGAGGGTTGTGTGAGTTGCATCACTTACTACCTGTGTGCCCTGCCTTGCATGACTGAGACTGAGCTACGATCGTCTCCTAGTTTGTCATCTGTTTCTTATTCCCCCGTGCTCTCTTCTACCCCTTTCTATGACAACGTCGTGTGGCTTGATGATTGGCAGTCTTGGTTTGCGCCACCGTTCACCGCATCCGCATCTCTTGCTTGCTGCCATGTGACTGTTAGTGATCTGGCGACTCTGGTCCAAGACCCTGCTGAGACCCTGATCATCAATTCCGGGACATCGACTCCGACGCATCACATGATGACCTCTCGCGAGGCCTTAAGTGTACTTGGTCCTGTTGGCAATGTGTTTGGTGTCCGGATAGGCTCCAAACAGGTGTTACCTATCCGCAGCGTTGGCGTCGTTTGTTTCCGTGGTCCTTCCAATGATGTCTTCTTGACTAATGTCCTATTCGTCCCAAGTCTTGAGCTCAGCATCCTGTCCGTCACTGGCCTTGAACGCATGAGCATGGATATTCTGCACTCGCGTGACGTTGGCACAGTGTCGTTACGTCCATCCGTTCTTGCCGTTCTTCACGCCATCGCCCGTGGCAACCTGTGGCACGTGCCTCATCTGTCCTCCGCTCCCTTCACCCTCTCCCTGTCAGCGAGCACAGGCCATGTGTTTGTCACCGGCATGCTCTCACCGCAGCACACAGATCTCTTGCATTGCCGCCTGTGCCATGTCCACTTTGCTGCCGTCGATAGCATGCTCCGCACCCAGCTGGCCAAGGGCCTTGACCCGGACTCCGTCCCCTGGCCGTGCCCCACAGAGTGCATTCATTCCGTTCACGGAAAGATGCACCGGTCAACACACCCTCAGTCTTTCTCTAGTGCATCTGCCCCTCTGGACTTGGTCCATTCCGATGTCATGGGTCCTCTTCCTATCGAGTCCGTCGGGGAGCATGGGCGCTATGTCCTTACCCTCACTGACGACTACTCTCGGTACCGTTGGGTCTTCTGTCTTTGGAAGAAAAGCGATGACGCTCGCGCCATTCAGGAGTGGCTTGTCCATGCAGAGCGCGAGTGTGGTCGGCCTCTTTGCCGCTTTTGCTCCGATCATGGTGGTGAGTACATGGGACATACGGCGACTTTTCGCGCCTCGTGCGGTATCCACCACGAGACGTCGGCGCCTTATACACCAGCCCAGAACAGCGTCTTCGAGCGGTGGAACAGCTCCATGGCTGACGCCGTCCGCACCATGCGGGTTGAGTTGGCCTTTCCGATGGCTTCTACTTCAAAGCCATGGCCTAAATTGTTAGTTTTTCCGTCAAGCACGCAAGTGACCCCTTCACTCCTACTCACACACACAACACTTATGCGGGTGACTGATCAGAACTGAAGCTATGGAGTCGTGCATCATTGGCGTCTCTGCCGGGTGCAAGATCAGCAGGCTCGACCATGCTCAGCTCTGTTGGAGTTGATATCTTGCTGTTCCAAAACGTTTGGTGATGTGAGATGCATGCACCACATACGCTCGTGGTCGATGTGGCTTGTGATTTTAAAGTACTTTGCATGCTGTGCTTGTTGTCTTGTTATTGTCCAGGTTGCTGATCCCACAGGGCCACACGCTCAGTCGCTCTGAGGTGTGAGAAACCAGAGCGGCCTTTTGGTCGACCGGTTTGGTTCAACACCAGGGTGGCAGCTGGGCCCCTCTTTGAGCTCTTCGAGCGGGTAGCCTTGTCAACCGTGGCTACGAGATCGCTGGTCACTTACTCTCGTTAATCTTGCTCTTGCTACTCAACTAAGCACGTTTTTCACCAACTTCTTATACCACCCATGGCTGTGACTACTGTCTGCGTTGAGCTTGCGTAGTAGTGAATGCATTTTGACCTTCTGCCGCTGCCTACATACATGACGTGGGCTTGGAACCAGATTCCCCACTACCCTCTTCCCCGCCAGTCCACGCCGTACCAGCACTAGTGCGGTCAGTAGGCTGACCTCCACCCGGCTCGTGTCTGGGGACCGGTGCATCTTGCTCTGAGCGCGATCCCACGCTCATGGCAAGATGAACCGGTGGACATACTCTCAGTCTTTCTGCCGTACGTGTGCCCTTCTGGACCATGTCCATTCTGATGTCATGGTTCCTCTCCCTATAGAGTCCGTCGGGGAGCATGAACCCTATGTCCTTACCCTTACAGACGACTACTCTCACCCGCCCCTGCCCCACAACAATGATCCCCATCCGGCCCCGACCAGCCGAAGTGGTTAGGTCGAGGGATCATTGTTGTGGGGCAGGGGCGGATGAGGCTTTTCGTTCTGGCGGAGGGGCGAATGAGGCTTATTATTCGGGCGGGGGGGTGGATGGGGCTTATCGTTCTGGCGGAGGGGCAGATGGGGCTTATCGTTCTGACGGCTGGGCGGATGGGGCTTATTGTTTCGATGGAGGGGTACATGAGGGTCACAGGTGATAAAACAGGGGGGGACCGGTATTTTTACCGAATCGTCTATGGAAATGCCGCTCTGAGCCGAGTTTGGATGTCACGAAAATGTATCTTTCAACCATTGGAGTGCAAGAGGCGTGTTTATACAATATTGTGCTGTCGCTTCCCGGAACGGACGTTGTAAGTATAAAAAAATTTCATCTACCGCCAAAACACTCATTGTTTAATGTCGTGAATCACGCTTCAACAATGCGAGCTCATCCAACAAGAGAGAAGGGAAGGTGGCAAGGGGGGGGGGAGATCAACTCGGGTTGGAACGCCCTCGTCAACGAGGACAATTCGGTTCGAGTGTCTAAATTTGCATGCTCGAGTTTAGAATAAAGATAATGACCGATGTTTGTCGCAAGTTCCGTGTTATGAAAAAAAACATTCGAGAAGATAATTTTATCTTTCATCGATGAAAGTCGATGAAAAGTCGAGTCGCAATGCACGGTGCAGCCATTTCATGGATGAAAGGGAGACCCGCACAGGGCATTGTTGAAAGATGAAAGACAATTCACGTGCTTCAATGATGGGTGATGTTGCATGGTCGATAGTGCAAGATGACTCAGCTCGCAAGCTGCCACATCAGCTCGTGAGTTTGCAAACCGCCAAGAATAAGGCGCGACGGATGGAAAAACGACGAAATGGTTGATGTATCAGCGCAAGCGTCAGCATAAGCATGAGATATCAGTGACTTAAATGATAACAACACCATATCCAAAACATTAAAAAAAGCCATATCCGTTTTCATGGCCATGCCCGATCGGCGTCTGAAGTCGCCGATCAAGCGAAGCGAAGGGGTTGATGTGTCACCCCCCTTGCTTCGCTCCCCCATCCCCCCCCCCCTCGTGAGAATCGTAATTGAGCGAAAACGCCTTTTTCAAGATGTTTTCTTTCAGAGATGCAAACCCATTTCTATTCGTGCAAAACACTCTCAAACCCTACCCCAAATTACATTCGGGGTTTTAGGGTTTTTTTTTTGCGCGGGCTCCTGCTGTGTAACGAACTAGCATGGGAAGCTTGGCCGATTTGGCCAAAACCGTGGTGATTGAGGGTCTCCGACCCTCAATCCATACCGTCCAATCGCCCACAGTCCAGGGACCCGTTCAAGCCATGAGAAGAGGCCGGCCCGCGCTACACTCCTCCCACCTAGGAGTTGACTCGCCTTCGGCGTCCATAGCGGGACTCGAACCCTGATGCTCTGATACCAATGTAACAAACTGGCACGGGAAGCTTGGCCGATTGGGCCAAAACCGGGATAGATTGAGGGTCGGAGACCCTCAATCACCGCGGTTTTGGCCCAATCGGCCAAGCTTCCCGTGCCAGTTCGTTACATGCTGTGCCCCGCGGTAGCGGGGCCCAGCAGGTTCCCTTTCAATGCATGGGGTGTTTCGATCCCCTCCACTCAAAACTGTCACAAAACTTTTTGATGAAATTCACAAGCCCCTCTATATAGGGGTTTGTGATTTTTCTCCCATATCCGACGACGTTAGCATATTGTCCCTCGATGGCATGCGGCGTCGACATAGCGTGTACATTTGGATATAGCTTAGTTTTTTTGCATGCTCGCTGGATATAGCGTTAATAAAGAAGTGAAAAGTCCCGAAAATGGATATGGTGTTGTTAATGTGCGAAATGTGGATGCCGCAATAGATATCGGGAATTCTGTGGGTATATGGTTACTCTGCTGATGGAAAAAACCACGATTTAGTGACACCCGAACCCGGGCCTGGTCATGGCTACTGGTAGAAAACAATTGCCGTGCCGGTCTGTTCAACATGTGAAGCTCGTGTGCTTTCCCGCCTTCCAGCGCCTCCGACACGCACGCGTGGCCTTCTTCACCGTCCGCGAAACATTTACCCTCACCTTAGGTCCTTCGGATTTCGGACCCTTGACGTCCGAGTCAACAAAAGACCGCCATCCGGTGTCATTGCGACCCGAAGGTCCACCGATTGTCCTGCGGGATCTGCGCATGGACGGTCACTCTGTGGAGTGTGAACGCGTGTGCCTTCAGGGAAGTGTCAGTCCGGCTGACAATCGTTCCCCGTTTTCCACAACCATCTGCTTCGTCCGCCCCACAGCCACGTCCCACCCACAGACTGCGCCGTTGTAGTTGGTGGTGTGGCTTGCTCCTACGTGCTCTGTGGAGCCAGCCGTCGAGGGCGGGGGAGGGGGGGGCAGGGGCCTCGCCTGTTCGTGCCGGCATCAACGATTCACGGCGTGCGCCGCAGCTGCTCTGGGGCGACAGCAAGTGCTTTGCTGGTCGCAGCTGCAGGCGCTGGACAGAGGGTCTTGTGCATTTGTCACGCGGCCAGTTTGTCGACGAGTGGGCAGATGGCTCTGCGCGCTTTGCTGCGGGAGCAGCGCAAGGCTGCTGCTGCAGCAGCTGCAGCCTCTCGCGGGGCGTCCTTTTCTTCGCTTCGCAGCAGCCGTGTGTGGCCCGAGACAGTAGTCTCGCCTGTCGAAGCAAGGGCCTCCTGCGTCGGTGGCACCACCAGCAGCAGCAGCAGCACTGCGCAGCAGAGCGGTTGCAGCAGCAGCAGCAGCAGCCTTGTCAGTTGCCTGAGAGAGGCGGAACGCTGTGGGTCCGCTGCTGTCGCCGCTACTTCGGCAGCAGCAGCAGCAGGAGCACCACAGCAGATCCAGCATCAACCCCGTTGGTGGCACTGGCAGCACGGCGGCATCGCAGCTGCTGCAGGAGCAGGAGGCAGCAGCAGCTGCGCGGCTGCAGTAGCAGCCGCTGCAGCATCTCCGTCGTCGTCGGCGGCAGCAGCAGCAGTGTGGCGAGGCGCTGACAGCGTCTCAGCATGGCAGCAGCCGTGGGCGCATGGCGGCACGGCGCGGTGGATGAGCACCTTCACTCGAAAGTGCGTGCTTGCGTGATGGTATCTAATGACCAAGCATGCGGATGATAATTGCATCGACATCAGACAAATGGAGGACCTCAACCCGCATCGAACAACAACTGCCGTATTTATGTGGCAAGTGTGTTGACACTCGTCAACACACTACGAATATCTGGCGGCTGCTCATGGCCAGCCAGAGACAGTCTCGCCATGAAGTGCTGATGTACGCTGTGTGATGTGGCACACATGGTGTGCAGCGTAGCACATGTTGGTTTGTGCATATGTGTGCGTGTTGTGCTGTGCTCTATTGTCGAGCGTAACGGGCCTCGGGCCAACTTGGCTGTTTGAAACTCTCTCTCT
>SZWC01026343.1:0-20546 GCA_023375785.1 Penium margaritaceum
CTGGTGCAGCGCTGAGGGCCTCCTCCAAAACAATCGCCTGCTGTATGGCCTCCAGCTGCTGAGCTGCATATCGCCTCGCGGCCTCCGCAGCGTCGAGGCGCGTGTGGAGCTCGACAAGCTCTGAAGCAGCAACCGACCGGCTGGCTGCATCTGCGGCATGTAGACGGTCAGTCGCGAAACGAACCTGACGGTGGACCTCGATAGTGTGCGCGTCGGCACGAGCCAGAGTCTTCTGTAGCCTCGCGGTCTCACCCCGTAGGAAGGAGTGGAGCTGCGCCTGCTCGTCGCACAAGTCGACGTCCTCTACGTCAGTCGTCGACTGAAGTGCCGTCGGGCCACGAGGTGCTGGTAGAGCGGGAGCGCAAGACAATGAGTCGTCACGTAAGTCGTCTGGAGCTGTAGGAACAACTGCTGCGAAGACACCTGCTGCTCGTGACACACCTGTCGCTCGGCCGTCAATTGCTGGCCGGACGTCAGCATGGGTAGGTACAGCTGCATCCGCGGCGACGTCGTGGTCATCGAAGGTGCGGTCAGTGCCGTGGTGTTCCTCGTGACCCCTGGTACGCAGCCCATCATCCACCTGCTGCTGGAGGTCCGCCTGTCCCAGACGTGCATCCTATAGAGAGCACTCGGCTACCTCGAGACGCCTGTGTACATCCTCCACACACTCCTCGATAGCCCGTCGTGCTGGAAAATCCACGGTGTAAGAACGGCTGCTGGCCTCCCGGAGCTCGAACATGAGACTCTGCACGTGCGCCTCCGCTCGAGCCACCACTGCCTCCTGCTCGTCGACCGCAGAGCGTAGGCGCTCGGGTACA
Source organism: Penium margaritaceum (assembly GCA_023375785.1). Lineage (NCBI taxonomy): Eukaryota > Viridiplantae > Streptophyta > Zygnematophyceae > Desmidiales > Peniaceae > Penium > Penium margaritaceum. The sequence continues at coordinate 819 of SZWC01026343.1, forward strand.
GGAACTGTAGCCACCACTGTAGCTGTGTCATCGGCTGGAACCGCCATGGTGCCAGCGACATCGGTCAGGGTAGCGAGGGGACAGAGGTCCGCAGCTCGCTCTGCATCCTCCATGTCGCACACGCGAGCGTCTGCTGTCACCGAGGGGCCATCTCGTGCTCGTGCCACGGCTACTACAAATACGGCAGCGCACTGGGCCTCTACGTCTACCTCCGACCCTGCGTCTGACCACTCCACAACGGACGACTGGTCCTCATAGAGGAAGTCTGCCTCGTCCTGGCAGTCCATCACCTCCTCCTGCTGCCCAACACTATCTGCCAGAACCACCTGGGCGTCTGCTGTGGGCCGAGCATCAGCATCTGTATCATCTGCTCCTCCTGCTACTGCTCCTGGCACCAAAGCAGCTGTCTCCGCACCAGCTAATGCGGGAGCGTACACATCGTCGGGCGCAGCACCGGCATCCGCCGTCGTCACGTCATCCGCCAAGGAATCAACGATCACCATCTCCATCCCTGAATCTGACTCAGCATCGGACCAATCCTCCTCTGACGAAGAGTCACCGTCACGACAGACGTCGTCCCCCGCCAAACACTCTGCTAACTGAGCCTGCTGTGTAGCGTCATCTGCCTCAACCATCCTGCGCTCCACAGCAGTCGCCTCACCAATGCTGAGCTCCACCGCGGTCGTCAGCGGACAAACCATCCCCCCCACGACTGACACCTCGGCAGGAGCTGTGGGGACTCGGCAGACCAAGCCGAGGACAGGGGACGAGGGGGTCTCGTCACGTGTGAATCCTCCCACAGTCGCATCTGGTGGTGCTGCTTGTGCACGACGTGCAAGACGAGCAGCTCGTCGCCGCGCACGACGAGTGCGAGCATGAGCGGTACGGCCAGGGGCTGAGGGTCCGTCCGTCGGTATGATGCCGACTGCCTCCAAAACGGAGCGGAGGGCGACGGATGTAGACGAGAGATCTGGCATACTAGCATCGTCAGAGGAAAGGATGCAGGATGGGGAGGAGGATGGAGATGAAGTGGGAGGTGACATGAGCGGCGGGGTGGTAGCTCGCTCGGAAGTCACGTGGTCAAGGAGCTGCTGGACCATGCGCTTGAGGTCCCCGACCTCCATGTGTAGGGCGGCCACATCTCCTCGCAAAAGCGCTGTTGCATCGCCCGGTGACGTATCCACCGAAGGAGATGGAGAGGGTCGTACCCAAGGGGGATGCCACCTAGGAGGGTGTTGTCGGCACTGGCGCCAACCATGCTGCCTATCTCGACAGTAGTAACACGAAAACCCTGAATGCAACTGGGGCACATGCCACGGCTGCATCGACCACTGTGCCTGTGGCGGCTGCCACGGCTGAGGCTCAGGCGCAGACCATGGCGCAGGCGATGCCCATGGGAACCCTTCGTAGCTCATGTTGAGAGCTTAGCGTGTGTGATGGTCCTGTACACTCAATCCCGGTGGCGCAAAGAACCACGTAGAGGGATGCGAATGGAGCAACGTCTCTCAGACTGGGTGCGATGTCGTCAATCACGACCTCAAGTCGCGACCTCAAGTCGCGTTCGGTGCCGCCGATGCTGCACCAAGTGCCGTCGTCAGCCGACGGCTGTGGCCTCAAGCCACCTTCGCTGGTGCTGCTACTGCTGCGACTCTCGCGGCGGCTGCAGCTACAGCGGTTTCCGTCGTCAGCCGACGGTGGTGGCCTCAAGCCACACTAGGAGGTAAAAGTAATAAACAAAAGCAAAAACAAGAACCCGCCTCTTGAAAGGAAATACAGTAGGGGGAACCTTTTTTTTTTCTTTTTTTTTGTTCACCGAACGCTCTAGGTGGGGTACCCCTTCTCGGGGTATTTCTCAAATACCCCACTCGAGGACTCCCCCCTGTCCTCCCCTTTTTTTTGTTGTTGGGGCCACCTCCTCGGGTGCCCCTTTTGGGGTTGTTCTGGGGTGTCCGAATCAAGGACCCCCCCCTCCTTTTTTTTCTTTTTTTTCTCGGTCCGGCTCGACCCTCGCGGCGAGCTCAGAGGAGGGGGAGGCTCGCTCCCCCCTCGCGTGCAGCCGGCCGGAGGCCGCCCGTCGGCCTCCCCTACCCCTCTCGGCCGGCGGGAGGCCGGCGTTTGGCCGCACGCGCCGGCTCGTGCGCCGGCGCTCGGCCGGCGCTCTGTCGCGCCCCCGTTGGCACGACAGGCCCGACCGAGGGGACCCCCCCCGGACGGGTCCCTCGCGTCGGGCCCCCTCAGGCCCGACGGCAGCAGTTGCTGCAGCAACTGCTGCTGCGGTTGCTGCAGCAACTGCTGCTGCTGCTGCTGCAGCTGCTGCTTGCTGCTGCTGTTGCTGTGGCTGCTGCTGCGGCTGCTGCCTGCTGCTGCTGCTGCTACGAATGCTACTACAGCAGCTGCTGCAGCTGCTCGCCGCCGCCGCTGCTGCTATGGCTGCTGCCCGCCGCCACTACTGCTGCTGCAGGTGCGTGCTACCGCCGCCGCTGCTGCGGCTGCTGTCCGCCGGCGCCGCCGCTGCTGCTGCTGCTGCCGCTGCGCCTGCTGCACACCGCTGCTGTTGCTGCAGCTGCTTGCCGCTGCTGCCACTGCTGTTGCTCACTGCCGCCTGCTGCAGCTGCCGCTGCAGCTGATCGCCGCCGCCGCTGCTGCTGCTTCTCCTGCGAGCTGCTTCTCCTCCCTTTTTTTCGTGTGTACACACCGGTAGTCAGACACGGCTGCTGCTGCCACCCGGTGCTGCTGCTGCAGTGGGTGCTTCTCGTACCCGCTACCGCCGCAGGTGCTTCCCGCCGCTCGTTGCTGCTACGGCCGCCGTTGCTTGCAGCTGCCACCGTTGTCTCTGCTACCTCCACCGCTCCGCTGCAACGTAGTCGCGGTGGGTCCCTCCAGGATCTGCTGCTGTTGCTATGGGTGGCTGCCGCTGCTGCCACTCACTGCTGCTTCTACTGCTGCGTCTCTGCTGCACAGCACAATGAGCTGTGGCCCGTTTGCTCTGATACCATGAGAAGTTTCCTAGAACCTTCCTAACCACTTGCCGCGACACTAGGCGTCAACGCCAGGTCAGCGTGTGACAACAGTCACAAGTTAGAGACAAAACTGCAAGGGTCTGGGATGGGACACGAACAGAGTGTCAGGAAACTCAGACTGAATATAATTTCACAGAGAGATGACAACTGAGCAACAATGAGCCTAAATAGTTGCTGGCCGCCTAGAGTCGCTAGGGGCGGCGGTATTTTCATACCTGCTCAAACTGGCCTAAAACCACGGTTTTAGCCGGAACTCACTGCTCAGGCGTCAGAATCACCCGCTGTCTACACCAAAACGTGCAGAACGATGAGCTCTACGCAACGGACCCACACAAGGTGGGTTTGCATCATCCAGACACGAGTAGCAAGCAAAACAAGGAAATCGGCCAAAATGGCCTGTCCACCGAGAAAACACTAGAGCACTCGGAACTGCACTAAGAGCACCCATAAATGTACGAGTGCAGTACTGAGACATCAACGTGTGCTTTCCATGACAGGAAGCACACACAAAGTCGCAGGTCTCCTCATCGCACCGGTACAGGCTGCCGGGTGCGTGGGTCTCGACCACCGAGAAAACTCCAGCAATGGCAGACCAGCCAGTCTGGCTGTAGAGACGCATCATCTGCATCACACCTGTCATGTCGTAGCTCCTGGATAAGTCCCTGGACGATCCGGAGTCCTGTCGGGTCGTCACGATCTCCAATGCGGCCACCGCTCACCATCAGCTCCGGGTACACCCGTAGCTGCCACGGCTGTGGCTCGTGACGGGTGGAAGCCACACATACCAACACTCCCCCTGGCTGACACATCCGTCAAGGCCACAATGGCTGAGCAAAGACAGGACAGGATGGNTCACACCTGTCATGTCGTAGCTCCTGGATAAGTCCCTGGACGATCCGGAGTCCTGTCGGGTCGTCACGATCTCCAATGCGGCCACCGCTCACCATCAGCTACGGGTACACCCGTAGCTGCCACGGCTGTGGCTCGTGACGGGTGGAAGCCACACATACCAACAGGGAGTCTAGCGCGCGGCCGATCCGACGTGGCTCGCACGGGGTCCCTGGCCTGTGGGCGGGCGGACGGGATGGCTTGAGGGTCGGAGACCCTCAAGCATCGCGGTTTGGGCCTAGTTGGCCAAGGATTCCGTCCGTTCCGTTACACGATTAGACCTCGTCCGGTCGACAGCCCGATAGTCCTCGTTGGCAATTGCCAACAAGGACTAGCCAAACAGGGAGTCGATGGGCTGGCTCGCTGCCGCCAGCCAGCCCATCGGTCCTCGTTGGCATTGTGTGCACTTCCGTTGCGCACACTGTGTAACGGTTGTGCGCATAAAAAGCAAATTGCGTGGCTTATCGCACGAGGCATCGCACGACGATAAGCTGGAAGCGAGACCTCTTTTTTTTCCAAATCGTTGTCGGTCGCACACAACGGAAGAAGAGCAACTTCATACTCTCTCCGGTTTGTGCCAGTTCGATCCGTCAATCAGACGTAAGACGAGGATAAAGCAGTAGAAAGAGACGAATGCCTGTCTATTTTTGCTCTGTTTTCTTACTACGACTTTTAATTAGCTATTTTTTTATAGAGAGAGAAATTCGAACAAATAGCACAACGATGGTACTGAGTCCGACGGGCCAACGGAGGCGGACGTGGCTGATGGCCTGGAGGGTCCAGTGGATGCAACCGGGGCTGCTAGCCTAGAGGGGCCTGTGGACGCGATTGGGGCTGTTGGCCCGGAGTGGCTAGTGGACACGACTGGGGCTGCCGACCTGGAGGGACCAGTAGATGTGACTGCGACTGTGAGCTCGGAGGGGCCAGCGGACACGACTGGGGCTGCCAGCCCCGAGTGGTCAGTGGACGCGACTGGGGCTGCCGGCCGGGAGGGATGAGTAGACGGGACTGGGAGTGCCGCCTCGGAGGGGCCAGTGGACGCGACTTGAGCTGCTGGCCCGAAGGGGCCAGTAGACCCGACTGGGGCTGCCGGCTCGGAGGGGCCAGCGGAGACGACTGGGGCTGCCGGCCCGGAGGGGCAAGTGGATGCGAATGGAGTAGCTCGCCTAGAGGGGCCAGTAGATGCGACTGGGGCTGTCGGCTCGGAGGGGCCAGCGGGCACGACTGGAGTTGCTGGCCAGGAGGGGCCAGTGGACGCGACTGTGACTGCCGCCTTAGAGGGACTGAGGGATGTGTCACCCGGAAGCTGGAGGACGGAGGACGGACTCACCATTCCCCCTCGCGACGGGATAGACATGGACGAGCCGGAGCGAATGAGGTTGCGAGGGAACAGGTCCTTGAAGATGAGGGTATCGTGGAACTGGACAATATAGTGCCTGGAGGGATCCCAGAAGTTCCAGGCCTTGGACTGACGAGAGACACCAAGGAAGGTGCACGGACGTCCGCGGGGGACGAGCTGCCGCCCTACTACGGGGCAAGCAGCCACACGATGGCCACGCAACCCCAGATGCAAGCCGGGCGGAGGTCAGCGCGCTGACCACACCAATGCTGGTACGGCGTGGACTGGCGGGGAAGGGGACCGTGACGAATCCGGTTCTAGACCTAGGTCATGTAGGCCCTGGCTTCAAAGTAGAAGCCATCGGAGAGACCTGACTCGACCCGCATGGTGCGGACGGCGTCGGCCATGGTGCGATTCCATCTTTCGGAGACACCGTTCTGAGCGGGCGTGTAGGGCGCAGACGTCTCATGGTGGATCCTGCGGGAGGTGAGAAAGGCCGTGGTCTTACCTATGTACTCACCACCGCGATCCGAGCAAAAGCGGCGAAGAGAGCGGCCACACTCGCGCTCCGCAAGGACAAACCAGTCCTGGATGGCTCGGGCGACACTACTATTTTGCTGAAGGAAGAAGACCCAACGGTAGCGAGAATAGTCATCGGTGAGGGTGAGGACATAGCGGCCATGCTCGCCAATGGACTCGGCGGGGAGAGGGTCCATGACATCCGAGTGGACGAGGCCAAGAGGGGCGAATGCACGGGAAGAAGACAAAGGGTACGTAAACCGGTGCATTTTCTCTTGCGCGCCATAAATGTACTCGGTGTAGCACGGGAGAGGGAAGGTCTCCGGGTCAAAGCCCTTGGCCGGCTGGGTACGAAACATGCTGTCTATAGTGGCAGAGTGGACGTGGCAAAGGCGGTGGTGCAAGAGGCAACTGTGCTGAGGAGAGAGCATGCTAGTGACAAAAACATGGCCTGTGGCGGCTGAAGGGGAGGAGATAGAAGGAGAGGAAGAGAGGCGAGGTACATGCCACACGTTGCCATTGGCGGTGGCGTACAGTACGACACGACCAGACGGACGCAACAACATAGTGCCAACACCTCGCGAGTGCACAACATCCATGCTCATGTGGTCAAGGGCAGTGATGGACAGGAGGCTGAGCTTGAGACCTGGGACGAAGAGGACATCTGTCAGAAAGACGTCACCGGTAGGACCACGGAAACGAACGACGCCAACACCACGGACAGGCAACACCTGTCCGGAGCCCGTCGGGAAATTGGAGACATCGCCTATAGGACCGTGCATACTAAAGGCCTCACGAGAGGCCGTCATGTGATGCGTGGCCCTAGAGTCAATGATCCAGGTCTCAGTAGGATCCTGGACCGGGGTCGCCAGATCGCTAACGGTCACATGGCAGCAAGCAAGGGACACGGACGCGGTGGAAGGAGGTGCGAACCGAGACTGCCAATCGTCAAGCCACGCAACGTCGTCATGGAAAGAGGCAGAGGAGACCATGGGGGATGACAAGATAGACAAGGAATCGGGACACAACCACAGCTTAGTCTTAGTCATGCAGGACTGGGCAGGAGAGCAAGAGGTGATGCAACTCGCAATTCCCTGGGGAGGAGGGCGAGGCAAGCCGAGCTGGAGTGCGATGAACTGCTCCAGCTGACGCTCGCGGGAGGACGGCTCGGGAGTGTAGACTGAGTGCGGAGTGATCGCACCGGAGCCCAGGTAGAAGGAGGACTGTGCTGGCGAGGGAAACGGAGGTGCCGACGGCTGCAGATGGTGCGGGTGTGGTGCTGGTATTGGTTGGACAGGCGAAGCGACAAGGCGCTGGTGTCACGAGGACAGGCAAAACGACAGGAGTAGTGGAGCTACTGGAGAAGGCTGAAGCTTCAGAGTCGACAACAGCGACGGCGGCTGATGTGAGACGGCGCTCCCGCTGGCGACGCATGATGGCGATGACGCGCGCCTCGTCTGTCGGTAGAGGGCATGTGTACCACCCGTACCCGGGCTGGCCACAGTTGTGGCAGACCGAGCCGCCACCGCTGGACACAGTCGACGGCTGCTTTTGCTGCTGCTACTGATCCTTGCCTTTCTTGTTACGACGCTTCTTCTTCCCCGACGACAAATAGGTGGCTATGGCGGGGGAGGCGACGGCCACGGAGGCGGCGGCAGGGGAGGCGAGGGCCTCCGTGCGCTGGAGTCGGGACTCCAGACGAGCTTCCTCAATCCGGAGGAAGAGCTCGTCTGCCCAGGGCATGAGGGTGTCCTGGGCCGCCATGGTGGAGAGGACGTCGTGAGAGTAGCGGACGAAGACGTTTTCGTACGCATCAGTGGCATCGCGTTTGATGGTGAGGAGTGCTACCAGTGGGGGTGGGGCAGAGGTGCCGAGGCGACGAAGGATGTCCTCCGTCCACTCACAGTAGGAGGTGACCGTCTTGGTCTCCCCCATGTGCAGGTAGTTGAACTCCCGCAGCACGCGGCTTGTCTCAGCCTCGTTGGACAAGCGATGGGCATGGGTGAGGACATGCCAGGCGACTGTAGGGTCTGGGGTGGCGCCAGCGGTGAAGTCGCCGAGGAAGGGCTCTAGGACAAGGCGGGAAGCCGGAGCGGCGACAGGGACTAGAGCACGTATGGCACGACCAGCGTCATACAACTGGTCGGCTAGGGTGGGGTCATACGGGACGGTGTAATATGCCCACAGGCCCTCAGCCTGTGCTCAGATCCGGAAACTGCGCTCCCAGCTCCGGAACTGCTCGCCGGCCTAAAGCGGCGATGACGGTATTTCAAAGTCCTTCTGCCTGCGACCGGCACCCAATTTGGGGCCAAGGATGGAGGTCACCATCTACCGCTGACGCTGAGTCTGTTGCTGCGCCAGGTAGTGCGTGGCAGCAGACACAACTGGGCTGGCGTGCCCTGGAGGGATGAATGGTGGCGGTGCACTGGTGGCAGTTTGGGAGTCCAATGGCTGCAATGTTGCAAGCTGCTGTGTCAAGGTGGTGAGCTGTTGCTGAAGAGCAACCAGGGGGTTAGGATTGCCGCGAATGATGCTAGAGGGTTGCTGCTACTGTTGCTGCCGCTGCCACCAGTACACTACCACTATTCATCCCTCCAGGGCACGCCAGCCCTACTGCTGCTGCTATTGCTGCTCTTGCTACTACTACTGCTGCTACTGCTGCTGCTGCTGCTGTTGCTGTATCCGCTGCAAGAAAGGGGAGCTAGGGGTCCCCCCAACAGAGGAGGACCCCTCCCCAATGGGGCTGCCGGCCATGGTTTGGTACCCCTTGGCTTTTTTCTTGTGTTGCTGATGTCAGCAGTGACGTCAGCTTAGAGCGGCTGATGTCAGTAGCTACCGCTGCGTTATCTATAGGACTACAACTATAGATGTCTCCCTACCCACCCTTTGGTGTTATTCCCCCCTTTTTTGTGTGTTGATGATGTCAGTAGTGATGTCAGCAGTGGGATGTTGATGTCAATAGCGGTAGTTGTTGGGGTCGTTGCTACTGTTGTTACTGCTGCAGCTACTGCTGCTTCTGTTGCTGCTGATACTGCTACTACTACTGTTGCTACAGCTACCGCCGTTGCTGTTGTTGTAGCTGTTGCTGCTGTTGCTGCTACAACTACTGTTGCTGCTACTACTGGTGCTACTATTGCTGATGCTGCTATTGTTGGTGCTGCTGCAGTTGCTGGTATAGTTGCAACTGCAGCTACTGCTTCTACTGCTACTGTAGCTACTGGAGCTGCTACTGTTGCTACTGCTGCTACTACTACTGTTGCAGTTGGAGTAGCAACTGCTACTGCGGGCTGCTGTGGCTGCTACAGTACTTATGGCATCTGCTACAGCCGCGATAGAGAGGCTGGTGTGGTGGGGGATTTTTTTGTTTATTTTTTCTCATTTCCTTTCGTCTGTCACAGCGAGCTCTGTTGCTCGCTGTGGGCAGTGCGCAGCGAGCTCGCTGTTTGCTGCAAGCAGCGGGCTCGCAGCACGCAGCTCGTAGCGAGCTGTGAGCTGCAAGCAGGAGCAGCCGCTACTCGCTACTGTGGGCAGCTGCTCGCTGCTAATGCTACTGCTGCAACTGGCTGCTGTTGCGACTAGCTGTTGCGGCTGTTGCAACCTGCTGTTGCTGCTGCTGCTCGCTGCTGCAGCTGCTGCTCGCTTCTACTACTATTGATTTCTGTTATTGCTTCTGTTGCTGCGGACTGCTGCTGCTGGCTGCCGCTGCTGCTTGCTGCTACGGGCTGCTCCTTCTGCAGGCTGCTGCGAGCTGCTTGTGCTGCTGCTGGTTGTTGCCACTGCTCACTGCTATTGCCTGCGACTGCCGTTGCTGCAGGCTGCTGCTATTGCTTGATGTGCTAGTCACTGCACCTGGGTGACGTTGCAGCATGCGTCGTCGCCCGCAGGTGTCGGACGCGGCCTGCCGCTCACCTCCTCGCGTCACGCGTGGGGGTCAGTTCTGCCGAAAAAATTTCGGCAGCATTTCCCCTGGCCCAGTGGTGGTGGGAAGAAATCTGACGCCGCCGCCAGGCGGGTCAATGCTGCCGGAAAAAATCCGGCAGCATTTCTCGTGCACTGGCGCGTATGGGGGTCCGCCGGCGTTCTTTGGCACCTGTATGCCAGCCTTCTGTTGTTGCTGCTACGCTCTGGCTCTGATACCAAACTAGAATTCATAGGCAGCAGGTTGGGGCAGCAGCGTTGTTGATGCAGCGTGCGGACTTCCACGCTCGTTGCTCAAGTCTGCTGCCCCCTCGGTCTGCTGCTCTAGAGTCTAATTCTGGAAGCTATGGGTTTGCTACTTAGAAATGCGCGCGCCAGTGTTACCGCCAGAAAGCAGCTGAAAACCGAAAGTGAGTGATTAGGAATGAAGAATGAGCAACAATGGGAGACCCCTCCAAGTTCTAGCTCCCCCCCACTAGTGTAGAACTTGTTACTCCGTTAACCAGCCAATCAGAAGATAGTCCTAGGCCTGTTTTCTGGCAGGCAGGGTTTTCTCGGTTAGCCCTGCCAGACGCCCGACAGCCCAAAACCCGGGCGTTCTCCGTTTTGCCTGAAATCTGGACCATACCATAATACCGCCGCTATGAACGCAGTCATGTGGTCAGAATCAGCTAAAAAGACAGCAGCAAAGAGTTATGGCTGCCCGAACCCAGGCAGTGCCTATGACAGTCTGTGACGCCAAACAAGGCCACATAGTAGGAGACATGGAACCTACGCACAGCACGATGCTATAGACGCAATGCCACGACTAGAGAAAGCACTGGGTGCATGCAAACAACATCTGCAATGGTAGTGACCGCAGGCGGCCCGACCGCCAAGGAGGCCTGCCGATGGAGCTGAGCGCGTCGCCAGAGGGAGGAGGCTCCATCGAACAGTGAGTGGGCCTCAGCGTGTGTCGGCTTTACCGAGCGGCACTCTAGCAGCGTCAAGTCTCGCCGTCAGTCATCTGAAGGCCGATGTACACAAGCTGGGAGGCCACAACAGAGTACAATGAGAGATGCACAAAAACCAACAGATTCGAGAAGGTCCGCCGAGAAATCGGTGGACTTCGAGAATCGACGTTGAAGATGCGATATGCATCTTTATAAATCTAGATCCGTCTAGGTGCGCCAAGAAGTCGACCAAAAGTTTGTGATACTTCTGTTTTGGATTCACGATAGTGTTGGAGTTGTTAGAAGGTTCATGAAGGTTCACTGAGGACGAGGCAGTTGGCCGGTTTCCCCTTGATTGTCGGAGTGAATATTGCGATCTTGCGACGTGATGGGATATCTATGTAATAACATACATGCCCACTCGAAAAGATTAGGGACTCGTGTATGTCTGGTACGTAACATCCATTGTCACGTGGAGCAGAACTTGGGTGGTTCACATGGATAAGGTGCGGAACCATGAACAATTCAAGGAATTGGGTGAAATTAATCATTTGTATTAAGAAATAAGTGTATCTCGATAACAAGTCGAACAAGTCGATGCATAGATACAATAAGGCATATTCTGAGTCCTCGGCGCTCGAGGCCTGGTGGCGCGTGCGAGGTCGCATAGTCAGTGGTTGCTTCGAGAAGCTCCGTCGAGTAGTTGAGGGGCTTTGAGGATACCGATGCGTGGTTTTATAGTTGTCCAACGGTGTGGAAAGGTCGACCAAAGGGTGTCGAAACATCAATATAGTTTGTGATACTTCTGTCAGCCATTCTTGAAAGTGGTTGAAGTTGTCAGGACCTTTTGGAACGGAACACGAGGGGTCGGTGCATATAGCCATAATTCCCTTCGCATAACGGCAAAAATACCATACTGACTTTGACTTTCCCTCAAAATAATTACTTACATTCACCCATGTGTGCCATAATAGCTTTCCCCCCTATGGGAGGAACGTCTTTGAAATTCAACTAGATAAATGTACTTCGCCTTTTGTGTTGCCATTCAATGCCTTCTCACAATCCTGCACAATGACTCGTTCACTACCACAAAAGTGCTTCCCACACCCATAGAGGTGCAAGGTTCGGTTCTTTTGGCATAACCAACTCAGCTATAGCACGGTAGTTGCTCCATGTTTTGGCTCAAAAGATGGAACACGGCAATGTGCACTCTCAACGACGTGAAATTCAGTTCTCATCCTTATTGTGCGAAGGGAGATGAGGACCATGCCCCAAATAGAAGACGGCCTGCTTTAGTACCACTAAATTCCAATTGAGAATTTCATTGAAGTTATACGGTACTAGCATTGAAAACGTAGTCAAATGAATGGTTTTTGGGTTTTTGTGTGTGTGTAAAATTCTGGTCGGGTTTGAAGAATTTGTGTGCAATACAGTCATTGCTCGTATTGTCTTTTGTTTTCCTGTAGCTGGTGCAAGTCCGCAAGGTGGAGCGCGTGTGGGCCGCGTAGCTCGTGTTTGGCGAGCTCCTCAGCTCTTTGCGTGACGCGGGGGAGGCTCGCCGGTGCCTGAGTTCAAAGTTTCAAAGTTTGAGATGTGAAATCGAAGGCTGTATGCGGGACTTGAGCACGGACCTAACTGCCGCCTAAACATATTTTGTGTTTGTAGGGAACTGCTCCGCTTACAAAAGAAGTTGTGTGGAATGACCGTCGACAGGACATTGTTTATCCTGATTTTTCCATTTTACTCCTAACCTTTTAAATACTAGTACGGTAATTGGTACGGTATACTGACGTCAATGCCCTGTGAGTCGTAAATGTAAGCATGGAAATGCCCACTCGCAGAGTTCATGGACTTGTGTACTTCAAAGACATAGCACCCTCCCCTTTACTTGTGACGTCTCGGCGCGTAAGCAGACATAGGCCAATGATGACTGCATCAGCCGTCATTTTTATGATGAATGTCTCGGAGGTTGTCATAGGCTTCCTAGTAGTCGTGCGAAGTGTCCTAGTCATGCCAGCTGACACGATCTTTGATCACTTTTCCCAGTCTTGATGGCCAAAGATGTCTTTAATCATGTACTCAATATCCTCGTCCACTTGAACAGGAGGAGGTGCGACATCTGTGCCTGTGAACTTCTCTTTAGGGTCACGGTAGTGCTTGAGCTTCATGTTGTGGAAGATAAGGTGGATCGCCATGTTGTAACTCAGGCGAAGGCGAGTGACGACAAGGGTTTACATTTTCTCGATCTCAAACGGTCCCAACAAGCGTGGTTTGAGGTTTGAAAAGTCCTGTCCTTGGAGTTTAATGTTCGCCCAGCTCATGAGGACGTGACCGGCAATGCTGAACACGTGATCACTGTGATGTCATTTGGCTACTCGTTTCATAGCTGCCTATATCTTTGCAAGAGCCTTTCATGTTGGAGACATTCCGTCGCTAGATGTCGACCGCGAAGATGTTGCTTCGACTTCGAAGTCTTGTCAATGTGGTGGACGTTTTCCATGAACCACGTCCAACGGAAATTGACCCATTGCAATGTTAACAATAGAGGTGTATGCGAGCTCAACAGTTGGCAGTTTGGCCACCCAATCACTACCATGTGGCTTGTATAAATTGTGGAGAAGCTGTTCGAACGTCTTACTGGCCCGCCTGGTTTGCTCGTTGGAAAGTCGTCGATAACAGGATCCAACTGCCACAACGCATCACTAATTTGTGCTAGAAACGACTGGTCAAATGGTCATCCAAATTGTTGATAATAGTACGTGTCATAACGACAACCATACGATTTGGTTTAGAAAGCACCGCGCTTTCCTGTCTGTGTGATGATGGTCGTTTTTGGAATAAAGTGTGACATTTTTAAAAAATATGTCCATGACAATGGCGTCATATACCTCAAGAGTGGGGAGAGGTTGGAGTGATTCTATTTGTTTCATGCGACACAGTTTTTGGCATTGACACGTGTCGCACGACTATCATAAGACCGCCACACCGGTCCGCATTTTATCCCACCAGTAGTACTCCGCTCGCTTTTCTAGCATCTTGTCCTTGCCAAAGTGTCCACCAATACCGCTGTCGTGGAATTCCTTCAATGGCTTTCACCAAAGTTATTGACTTGGAGGCACAACGATTTGGTGAGTGAATCTCCGTTGCCAGTAGGGGTTGATGAACCAAAACGTGGTTTCGTCGTCCCCGTCGAACACCTCGCAAATTTTTACTATAAGCCTCACGAGGTATGGGTCTCGTTCGACGAGTAGCGTGCTGACCTCGACCATCAAGTCTGGTAGCCAACTTAGTTCATCTGCTGTATTTGTTTTCCTAGGTCGGTACTCATTGTCTTAGTCAAAGTTAGACTTGATGAACTGCACACATAAGATTTATCGACGGCTCAGATTTGGATGAGTTTTGAAATGGTTCAATGCTTGATTATTAGTGTGGACGATGGAGTTCCGGCATTCCAAGTAGCATTGCCAAGTTTTGAATGTACGCACAACTGCGAGCATTTCTTATTGTTACGACACATGGTTGAGTTCTAGCCCGTATAGTTTTTGCAACATGTACGCGATCGGTTGTTCTCCGACACCGTTGTCTTGGAGGAGAACGGGCCCGTTTGATCGATAAGACGTGTCGGTGGCCATGACATAGTCCACTGTTGGATCGGCCAGTCGTGAGGCTTGCGCCAAGGTCAGAGCTTTTCACAAAGGATTGAACGCTTCTTTCCCGATATTCCCCAAATCCCGTTCGGTGGTTTTATGAGTGAGATTGGAGAGAGGCGCTGCGCTCAAGGGACGTCGTTTACAATTTGACGGTAGTAGTTGTAAAGCCTAAAAATAATTGGACATCCCAAATATTGGTCGGTGTTGGCCAATTGGCGACAGCCTGTATCTTTTTCAGGTCCATGGTGATTTGTTTGCCGCCGATGATGTGAGAGAAGACCAAAGTCGCTTTTTGAAAATTTCAGTACAATTTCTCTCTTAGTACAATTTTGAAAACTTTTTGGAGATGTCCACAGTGCTCCTCCAAGATGTATTTGTACACCAGGATGTCATCGAGATGCACTAGGACAAAGTCACTGAGGTACAGGAAAAAAAATCATTTTCTGCCATGAATGTTACGTGGGCATTTGTGAGTCCAAACGGCATAACCGTGAACTCGAAGCACCCATATTTGGTGCCAAATATTTTCTTTGTTTGTCCTTATTAGATACGCGGATCTCATGATAGCCGACACACAGGCCAATTTTTGTCAACATTCGTGTCCTGCGAAGTTGGCCAAAAACTTTGTCTGCTCATGCGTGAGGCTAGCGGTTCTTGAGGGTGATATTATTCAATACTCGGTAGTCCATGTGCATCTGCATCTCTCCAATTGTATTTTTCACAGAAAGTACAAGTGTCGTGTAAGGTAATGTGGAGGGTCTGATGAACCACTGACTGGGCATCTCTTCTAGTTTCTTATTGAGTTTGGTCAGCTCGTGATTGCTCATCAGATAGGTCATATTTACCGTCAGGATGCTATCCAGATTTAGGTCTATCTAGTGATCAATATCTCACTGAATATGTACTCCCAGGACAGTTCATCAAAGAAAACCCTTTTGAACTTCTCGATGAGTGATACAAACCCGTCCAGAACGGCTACAAGGTGTTGAGGCCGACGTTGTCGCCTCTTCTACTGTAAGTTCCTTTGCATCCCTCGTCTCCATGTGGACTAGCCACGCTTGAGCTCCGAGGTGTACATATCTCCTGGCCACGTCCAAAGGTATTGGTTGGAATCTTTTGGCTGCTGAAGCTTCCTCTGTTGATTCTACATCTGTTGCTTTGCGTAACCGTCACTTTGTTGTGGGTCGCTTGACCAAAGGCAGATGTCATTTTCTCCCGTTGATGCTGGTGAAAAAGTACATGCTGCTCTAGTCCACTTATAGATTTTGCTGGAACTCAAAACTGTACCCGAGGATGGTCTTGTGGTCGCTCATTGGACAAGTTATCCGGACCGATCCATCGTGTAGATCTTTGCTTTGCAATCGGAGGGATTCGTGAAGTTGACGGATATGTAGGCTTTTGAGGACGGGTTTTCCTTCAAACATCCATGGTTTGGTATGCAAATCCAACTTCTAAACCATGTTGTTGCTTACAAAAGTGTGAGAAGCTCCTCCATCTAGTAGTGTCGGTACCGTTGTGTGACTCTTACAACACCTCGGTTGTGCCACTAGCAGCATCGCCAAGTGGTCGCCCTTGTATCCTTCGTTGAATTTCATAACATCAGAAAACCTCATCTGGGCCGATGTGAGATACTCAAGGGCAATCAGTAAGCGGAAATGTTTCCAACCGGACAGGAGCCAGTCTACTCTTGGGTAATGGGTAGGTTGTCGTCTACTCCTGCTCCTTGCCATTTCCTTACTCCTCATTGTTTCTCTGTGGATTCTCCTCCTTTTTGGTTTGTTGATACCGTCGTCAATAGTCGTGTGATATGTTTCATGGCTTCTTGCAAGTGCAACAGAGCCATTGATTGCATTGATCAACGGCGTAAATCTACATCGGGGACGAGGTTTCCGTCGATTTCCACTTCCCACCACCATGATAAGAATTTTTTTTTTGGGATCGGCAGTCATTGGATTCTTGCATCCGAGCATTGGCATTCGTAGAAGGTTTTCTTGGATGCCAAAATGGTGATTTCTTGCCAAATTTCTTGATTCAGGTTGTTGCTGCAGTAGAAGTAAGACCCGATAGTGGCGAGATCACTGTCGGTGATGATTTTGCAAAATCATTGTGCGTATTTAGACATGCTGGAATGCTGACGCGTTGAAGTATGTACCATGTGTCAAACTTCTCGTTCATCTTAAAGAAGCGGGCAAGTGTAGCGTGCACAAAGTTGTTTCAGTTTTCATGTGGTGTGAGGGATACGTGCCACGTCAGATTGTTTTGCTTCAGAGGTAGAACTTCTGTGGTGGCCAATGTGAGTGGTCACGTGAGCCATTGATCCAGCTCATCCGGTCTTCTTCTCTCATTGGATGGTCTTGAGATCGGACTGTTGTCATGATGTGCTCCCTGCCATGAGTTCCGTCGATTGTATTCCCTGGTTCGACCACTAGGGAGTTGTCAAACATTTGATCTGACTTTTGATTTGGATTCCTTGGATTTCTCCATACAAGATCAGGCTTTGAATCACTCAATTTGAGTGAGGTTTCAGAAAGTTAGCCTAGCCCGAAGTTCGGGTGTTGGACGGGTGGAATCACGTATCCGCCATGGGTGACGGGATAATCCACCGCTAGTGATCCGAGTTCGTTTTCAATGAGCTCCAAATGTACGGGGGCCATAAATGAAATGACAAGAGGGACCTCCTTGACAGGGGGTGAACTTTTCCTTGAATTTTGGGTGAGGAAAGACGTTCCGACAGGTCATCGTCGAAGCGTCTCCCATTGCCTAGCGTGCAAGGCAAGGTGGACGGTAGTACGTGTCGGCGACAGACTCAAGCGACTATGCAATTGGCAGGGTGTTGATGCAAAAACAAGGAAAGGGATTGCAGTCCATTACGTAATACTCCAAGAAGTTGAAAGGGGATGAGCTCAACTGTCTAATCCATGAGGAGGAGATGCTCGCAGTGGTGTAGGCATTACCTTGAGGCACGGCGGTGTGTCGTGTACAAGGACCACTACACGCTCAAGTGCCTCAAGTTGCAGCCCAACCTGAATTGGGCTGCGACTTGAGGGATGCACAGTGGATGGAGCTGCTAGAGGATGGCTTTGATTTCGAGACTTAGTACAAACCAGGGAGGATCAATTCAGCTGTTCTACTTTCTCATTACCCAGACTTGGGTGTGCATGTGATCATGGTGCAGGCGGGATTTTCAAGCATCTGCACCCTGTTTGCTCACGAGTACATGGAGGACCAGGACTTTGTCGGGAGTAGGGTGAAGGGGAGAATGTGGGATGGCCAGTATTGGAGGAGTGAGAAGAAGAACCAGATTTTGGTGCTGCAGAGTGTGTCATTGAGAGGCACATGAATCGCACTACAGTGGTAATTTTAGCCACGATAAGACCTTCAAGATGCTTGTTTGCCAATATTGGTGGACGACGATTTGAGCAGATTGCAAGGAGTATGTGAGCAGCAATGACATGTCTCGGAATCAAGTCACAGAGGGCACCAATTCCAGGAGAGCTCCAGTTGCTACTGGTGTCGGAGCGACCATGGATGGACATGTCGCTGAAATTTGTGGGACCCCTTCCACGGGACGCAATGGGTAACACCATGTTGCTGGTGGTGGTTGGCAGGTTCAACAAGATGACGCACTTCATTCCATACACAGAAAAGGTCATGAAAATGAAGACGGCTCAACTCCTTTTGTAATACGTGATCAAACTCTACAGGGTGCCAAAGTGCATGGCCTTGGATCACAACCTGTGCTTCACCTCCTAGTTTTGGGAGGAACTCTTTACGAAGTTGGGCACCCGTGTGGCTCTTTCATCGCTCTACCATATCCAAATAGATGGCCAAACTGAGCATACCAATCAGACCATGGAGCAGCTCCTACATGTATATCGGAGCCAGATCATGATGGATAGGAATACAAGCTCCTGGTGGCTGATTTTGCCCGCAACTCAGCAGTGCACGCCTTGATGGGGAGTTCTCCCTTGAGGTGGTGTATGGGATGCAGCCTGCATTTCCCTCGGACATGGCGATGTGATCTGACCTACCTGCAGTACAACAGTTTAAAAATGACTTTAAGGAAGTGTGGCGGGACATACATGATGCAGTTCACCAGGCATAACAGCAGGTGAACCGGCAAGCAGACAAGCAACGGACCGTCAAGGAGTTCTCGGTGAGAAAAAGGGTGCTGATGAGATCACGGAACTTGTAACTAGCGGGGGTGGGCAGCGACAAGTTCAAGTCTTGGTGGGTGGGCCCTTTTCTGGTCAAGGAGAAGAAGTCCGTGGTGAGTTACAAGTTGGATCTATTGGGCCACTTTGGGATATATCCCATGTTCCACGCTTCTCTCCACAAGGCCTACAAAGAGACGGATGCATATTTTGTGGTACGTGGATAGGCTCTTTCTCCACTGGTCTTGGCCGTGGGTGAGGACTACGTGATGGAGAATATCCTTGTGTACCATTGGTGCGGCAACGGGTTATAGTACCTCCTACAATGACTTGGCTATGGGCCCAAGCACTGGATTCCCAAAGCCAAATTCCATAGGCGGTATAGTTAACACGGTCCTCCGAGCGTACCAGGATGGTGCGTCCTCGGAGGGGGGGGTGATGTTATGGGAACCGCTGGTTGAGGCAGTGATTATGTCATCATGATCAATTCATATGGATGACTCGATATTCCCATTGTATTTTATGTAAAACATCATGTGAATTTTTACCCAAGAAAAGGGTCATTTGGTATAGGGAAGAGAAAGATACAGTAGTGCAAAGGTGGGAGGTACACCTCCAAAAAATAGGAGATATACTAGTTAGACCCCGAGCATGACGGAGCGAATTTCTTGCCCACTACATCCAAAGCGCCCCTAGATGAATGCTTAGCCAATGAGGAAAGGTTCATCATTTATGACCAATCACCTGACCCCTGAAACTGTGTATCGACAAGTGTATTTGGAAGTGAACATATGGAGGTGTAGATAATCGTCCCCATTTTATACACGCCACATCCAGTGTATTAGGTATATAGATTTGGGTAATTTCCACGAAATTGTCTTAAGGGTGAATTGTCCTGTGTTCATATAGAAAACAATGGACATGGTACCTGTGTCTTGGGAATTGCATGTTATAAATTAAGAACAGATGAAATGAATATGACAGTGTGGGTGAAATGTAACATTGACGTATATATGTCCTGAAACATTTTGGGTGGCTCTATTTGTGAATAGGATGTTTACTTCCTTATTCGTGACCTCGAACGAGAATTGTTTTCATGTCGAGCATAGTTGTGCTGTTACTCGATTGTCTTTCTATCCGCGACAAACTGCCGAACTCGTCCCCCGCCCCTCCCCCCTCGACTGTACACTTTACCTGGTGCGTGTATTGTAGAGCAACTATTCTGTGCACTAGTGTATCTTGTACACTTTACCAATACAACATAGCTTTTGGGGGAGGGGGGGGTCATCACGAGATCCGATCCCCCCC